>CAKLNU010000154.1:0-60000 GCA_922788865.1 Poeciliopsis turneri | reverse complement strand
GACTGGATAATATTCCTTTACACCTAAAGTTGCTAAATGTCACTGCCACAACCTATTTCTGTAACCTGCGCAGTGGTAGGCTGGTATTTTATGGCTGATCGTATCCCTGTTTGTGAGGCGTTTATATGTTATTAGCGCTGAAAAATATCCACTGCCAGCAAATCAAATGAAGCAGAAAAGGAGCGTTTTACCGGTAAAACACGGTTTGTATTTACGGTTTGTATTCCGTGTCTGTTAAGGGTTTTTTTTTCCAAAGAAAACATTATTTTACTGCTCAGATCATTCCAATTGAAATGTTAATTTAAGGATGTTTTAAATTCTTTTATTGCTCTATAAAGATTGAGACAGATTAATCTGATCTCAGATGTAGAAGGCAACACAGTTAAAGACAAAACTGGATGGATGGATGGATGGATGGATGGATGGATGGATGGATGGATGGATGGATGGATGGATGGATGGATGGATGGTTTGCTAAAAAAGAAAATCCACTTCTTTCTTGGTCAATAATCCCTCGTTTCATCCCTTTCTCTGTCTTTGCAAGTCTTTCTTTCTCTGTTTCTTTTTCTCTTTTTTTCCCTCTTGCCACCATGAAGGGACCCGTGGGAAGTTGGACCACCTGGTAACCATGGTTACAGAGCCCGAGCGGCCCTTGGTGATTACGCTGTCTAAGGATTTCATTTGTTACGAAGAAAAACTGAGGAGAAAGAAGAGAGGAGGCGATAATGCAGCATCGCATTTACATTATTGACATGTTGGTGTTTGGACACGGAGTGCAGAAGAGCTGCAGAGAGATTGGCTTGAAAAGTAGAAATCAATACGTTTAATCTTGATAAGTTCTTGGAAAAAACTGATAAACATATTTGTTCACAAAATTATCAATAAACGTTACCAGCAGATAAATTTATTGATAATGTCTCCTAAGCAAAACATTTTTAAGATTCAAACCATCAAATTTTTAAAAATGATTCTTACCTTTAAACTATATTTACCAAGATATGCTCCCTAATTTGTGCTAATTAGAAAAATCTCACATTTTTCATATTGAGATTATTTCTGTGCAAAAAGGACGGGGGGGGGGGAAATACAACTTAAGCAATAACGATAATAAACACACTAAATTACAGAAATCTTACTTGGTCTTCAGACGAGAAATTTGAAAAAGAAAAAATAATCAACTAACAAGCACTTCTTATAAGTTAAAAAAAACAACCAACCACCATCTTTTCTTCGTCACATATATATCAGCACATATGTTCACTCACGCCACCTGGTGGCCATATTTTACGGATTCACCTATTCATGGATTTTTTTAAAAATAGGCAGTTACAGGATTTTTTTCCTGGAGGTTTTAAGTATTTGCATGTGGCTGTGGGCTCAAAATTTGTCCTCAATTAGCTACCATTGCAATCAACCTCCACAACCTAAAAACACGGTTTAGGCATGCTTGAAAAGTTTTGATGCATTTGTTTTTATTACATATAACTGGTAGTCCACTGTGCTCCACTAGATTTTGCCAAGAACCTGCAAAGATACTTCAGTTTTCTGATTTTTGATGTGATCTAAATCTGGTGTGAAGGCAAGAATCTATAACACTCAATGGGTAGCACTCAAAAAGTGCAGTTTCAGCGCTACAAAAATACAATTAGAACTAAAGTTGCACAGAAACGCACAATCAGCAATCTGTGGGTTTTATTTTCATTGTTTCCTGTGCAGGTAGAGTTTTGTTTACCTCACTCAAAAAGTAAAACTTCAGATTCACAGATAGATGTTTGCGTTTTTAAGATTTTTACATTTTTTTAAGTTTGCATGTAAATTATTTCTATTAAATGACAATGCAGAAGCACATTTATATATTCATTTCATGGCATTTTTTCTCTAAAATTATCATGGAGCTTATGATTTAATGTGCTGCAAAAACATAAACTACCCAAGTAAATAAAATAAGCAACATGTCCATGCTTATCAGTGTGATTTGTGTGGTCCAGTGGAGCTCGTGTCACCACTTCGGTTTCAGTGCATAAGGAGCTTGTTTATATGCAAATAGCCAGCCAGGAGGGAGAAATAGAGAAAAGTCCTTTCCGTCACTCTTTACTGTGATTCTATCTTCAAGAACTGACAAGAGTTCAAGAGACGTGATCCTGATATGCAGACACAAGCTCGGTAAATCATCGCCGGCAATTTCCCCCTGCAAATTACCAATGAACCAGATCCATCTCAGCAAGAGGAATGAGTTTCCACTGACGTGACACAACAAGGTCAGTGCAGAGTCTGACAAATGTAGCAACAAATGCCTCACTGTAAAACCGACGCACCGTCAGAAAACAAGCATTTAAACCCAAATGAGTTCATTTGCAGCTGCTTCAAACTGAATTTATTGTAAAAGGGAATTATTCTGATGCAGAGCATATTTTCCAATGTGCAACATGAACTGTGTGATTATAACAGCACATCTGAAACAATGAAGCCTGGAATGAATCTGGTTTCAACTCCAAAACACAACTTTTTAAATAAATTAAATGCAACATTTACTAAGAATAGCAAAAAAATGTAAAAAGCCAACTAATATTTTACTCTATTTTACTAAAATAGAGTAGAATAGGCTGTTCTCTATTTTAGAGGCTGAACTTTTCTATCCAAGCAGTAAAATAACCATGATTTAGATTATTTAATACATCCACATCAACTCCTCATGGGCACAGAAATACTCTCAACCACAAACTTATGAACTCACATAGTTCAAACATGTTATTAAGACATAAATAAGGAAGCACAGATAGTCATGTTGAAAATAAAATCCAGCCCAATCTGAAAACACATTCAGTTATCACAGCCTTCAGCATTTTTTCCCCCAGCTCACTAAAAAAACATCCTCTTGCTTTGCTTGAGTCGCATCCCAGCAACTGCAAACCACTGAAATAAGCTTCACTCGAGGTTTACTCCACAACAAGACACGGACATCACAGGAAAGATGAATGCATCACTGACCTTTAACCCGGTTACACGCTGGCTTAGGGAGCAGAAAGGACACAGGTTGTCGTGGCAATGAGCAAGACGAGGCCTCTGGTCACAGGTAATTAGAAAACACCATTTGATCTCAGACCATCAAACTTCGGTTCTATTCAGTTGTGCCACTTCTTCCAAAAACGCAGAAAACATAAACAAGCGATGCTATTAGGAGAACGAAGCGACATGAAAGGTTTTCCCCAAATACTCCAGGAACAAACCACTGTGACTTCAGAAAATTTATAGAAAATCTATGCTTTCATTTCTCTACATTTAATGATTGCAGAAGTTTGAGTAACATGACGAAACTTTCACTTTATCCCCCTATAAGTGGACGTCATGCTCTTTTTGCAAATATTTAGGGCTTAAGTGTCAAACTCGAGGCCCGAGGGCCAAATCTGGCCCACTTTTTATAGGGCGATGCATTTTGTCTCTCCTGGCTCTCAAAGCTTTGAATTTGCTTTTCTGAAAATGTTGCTTCTTGATTTCTCTGAAGGGTTATTAAAATTGCAGCAATTCTTAATTAGCAACATTCTGATAATCTCATGCCTTTTTATGGCTTTGGTTTTGAACTTATGTCAGTTCTATTTTTATGATACTGACTTAATTTGAGTTTTATTTATAGCAGAAAGGACAGCATTCCTCTTCACTGACTTTATCCATCTCATCTGCAGAGTTTCCACTCGGTTTCTTGACTACCAAAATATTTGCCAGCATGAAAAGTAAATGATAGGTATATAAAAACTCCCACATAATCAATTTCTGCTGTGGCGTCCCTATAAAAACCACAGCATATAATTCTTGGACAACATTATTCTGAAATATTGATCACTGTGGAGGTTACAGTTTCTGGAGAACGTAAAAATTCTGCAGGATTTAGCTTTTTAATGGAGTCTTCAGAAGAGTTACTATTTTTGTTCAGACATTTCACTTATTTTGGACCCAGTTCAGTCTCCATCCCTGACTTCTCTAAATTTAACCTCCACTTCCTCACCCACAGGATCCAGAACGGTCCAGAATCTGGAATAAGAGCCGGGAACCCTGAGGATCATCTGGCATCACTTACTGCTGCACCCGCTGAACTAAACAGCCAACTTTCTTTAATTCATACCTTCAAAAAGCTGAATTAATCAATGATAAGTTAATTTAATTGATTAGTCCAATGCAAACTTTGAATCTGCTCTGCTCTCAGTTTCATTTTTAATGTGAATATGGGTTCAAGAAGTGAAAAATTACATTTGAGCATTGACACAGAGCATAATTTTCTCATCAACAATTTTAATTATTCCAGGATTTTCGCTGCGCTCCCTTTGTGGAACTGCATCAAAGCTCAGAGGGGATCCCTGGATCTCCAGATCTCCCTATGACATCCATGTTTTATGTATATGCTCACACGCCATGAATAAACCAAAAGAAAATGAATAATCACTGTTTATTTTTGCATTTGTGTCGCTGGGGCGACCTGGTTGTTCGTTCATCATTTATCCAAACTCATACAGAAATAAACTGCAGAAAGCGAGACGGAGGAAGAGGAGGAGCGGGAGCGAATCTAACTCTCTGAGCATTTTCCCTGCTGGCACAAAATATGTAAAAGCTGCAGCACATTCAGATCTACAGGCCAATGAACCATATGTCTGTGTATTAATGAGATAATTATGTAAGTATATGTGAATAGACTGTGTTTGAGTGGTGCATGAACAGGAAATGTATTTGGACCACGTTCCTGTGTGGGTGTGTGTTTGCCATTGTTTGTTCCTCTCTTCCCACATGCATGTCTGTATGTTTGTCTGCACATGTGACTCACCGCTCTCTTCACCAGATGCTCCGCAGCCATCCTCATCATCACAATCGTCTCCACCGCTTCCATCTGTCAGGGCGCTGCCTCCGTCCCCTGCCTCCCCTCTTCCTCTCTTTCTGCTTGCCCAGCCGAGGTCCACCAACAGCTCCTTTGAAAGTAGAAATGAAATAAATCTGATTTACAAATCTGCAGAGCATCTGCCAGCTTAGCACTTCATAAAACGGCTCCGCGTTGAGAAGTTTGCAAGCTGGGGAGCAAAATAAGACACTGAAACTCCAGCTGGGTGTTGAGAGCAAGTTTACTGGAGAAAAAAACACCTCAATGCTTAATGTTTTGTGCTAATGTCCTTTAAAGTGTTATTTTATTGCCCATCAAACCCACTAAAGTCACAAACATGACTGTCATTTAAACTAAACATCAGACTGGGACTCTGTGTTTTACGATTTTTAAATGTCTCAGAATCTCTAAAAAGAGAATTTGATCACATTTTGCTGAATTTAGATGATTTAAACTCTGACTAAAGTGAAGTAGATTTTTCTTTAAAGAGAAAATCTTTTATTTGCATCATACAGTGTAGCATAGTCAAGATGTTTTTTCGTGCAGCTGCAGAGAGGGTGGACAAACTGGGAACTTGCTGTTTTTCCCTGCATGGAGATAGAGTGTTTAGTTTTTGTGTCCCGTAGACATGATAGTGAATGAGCGCACAAGGTTGAACTGTTCCGTCTGTTTTCCTTTGTTTCTTTTGTTTGGTCTTGGAAGATTGAGTCTCCGCCTCTGTTAGCAGAGAGAGGTGAATAAAGCAACGATGCAACTCTGAGTTCGTTAGAGCAGAATGATTTTCGCCTCATGCAGTGGATTGTTGCTCTCCGTCTGCAGATGAATTAAAGATTGTTTTTGCTCCCTGACTTTTGTCTGGACCTCAGTCTCTGAATTGTGCAACTTCTCACTACATACAACAGAATCAGGCAGAATTTAGGCAGTTTTGCTTTAAGGAAACAGAAAAGTAAGAAGGATGACAAAAACGTAAATGATAAATTATTTATCTATTTTGCAGTTCAAAATTTCTCTAAGCCCTAAAAAATAACTTAATCTAAGAATTTAGTTATTATCACACTATAACTTTATGATCTTTATTAACACACAGCCAGAAAAATCTTAACATTTTTTTGTTATTTTCTTGTTTTGGGCATAAAAAGAGCGTTGCATGACAGACAATATTTTCAGTAAATTAGAACATTACTGACAATTTAATTTAACTCAGTAAGAGAAACAAATCATTTAGATTATCAATACTCAGTGTGATATTTTCAAGCGATTTAAACATTTTAAATTTATTCTATGTGTTTTAGAAACATTTACAAACTCAAGCTTTTGAAGGTTATTATTTATAGATTCATAGAAACAAAACAAAACATGGCAGTGCTGTCA
The DNA here is from genome assembly GCA_922788865.1 of Poeciliopsis turneri. NCBI lineage: Eukaryota > Metazoa > Chordata > Actinopteri > Cyprinodontiformes > Poeciliidae > Poeciliopsis > Poeciliopsis turneri. The sequence continues at coordinate 53,768 of CAKLNU010000154.1, read as the reverse complement.
TAGCAGGTCAGTAATATATTTTAATTATTCGGTAAGTGAGCTGGAACTGGAACTAAATCTCTATTTTAACCTTATTTGTGTTTACTTGCCTTCTAAATCATCTATTTCCTGAATAAAAGAAGAAATTGCTTTACTGTAATGTGATACGAAGTGGTTCATGAGGTCAGAAGGGAACAACAGGGAAATGAAAATATTTTAATGAGTCACCCTCGCCCATCCTAACTCTGGATTCATTAGGCTTATCTTCATTGGCTGAGCATGTAGGTACAAATCCTGATTGGTGCTGTAAACGACTGAATACACTAATAAAATCCCAGTAGATAAAGAAGCTTTTATCGAACTGTATTACACACGATACAAACCAGAACCAGGAAGAAAAAAAAAATCTGAGAAACACGGTTCCTGAAATGATTAAAATTCCAAAGATGCTTCTTTCTCCTGTTTCATATTTCCATCCATCTCTCATCCTTGTTGTGGGACTAAATAAATGGCAAATGACAGACAGGAATGATAATTAATGAATGGCATGCATTAACTTGTACTTCAGACGAATTGCAACCTTTAAAAATATGCCGCTGTGGCAGTGAGCGTCACAATAATGCAACACTAAGCTTCTAAATGACAATGAAAGCTCATTAAAAGTACACATTTAATTCTCTGTTCACAAAAAGTGGAGCAGATAATACGGAGGCCCCTAAGGGACATGGGGAAACATTTATGTTTTGCATTACTTCAGAAAACTTTTGTGTTCCCTCGCAGTTCGCCAATACACTATTTTGCAGACAGTCACAAATGTAAATTTAAACTTTCACTCTCTTTGATGCAAAAAACAAATTTTAACTCGATTTATTCATTGCATGTTTATGTCTGTTTGAGTAAGGCGGAAATTTATGATCCATTCAGACACAATCAAAACTGACTTTGTTGGTTAATTTTAAAAAAAAAAAACTCACTGAAAAAAGGCAGGAAAAGTGGATCAACAATCTAAAAACTGGAGGTGAGGAAACTAACAAAGTTTGCGATCGCATCGTTTAAATTGCATTTTCAGATATTCTAATGAACAATTACTTAGAACGACAAGCATTCAAGTGAACCATGTTTTTAATCTGATTTCTGTAGATCACTGAGAATGTCTGACCTACATTGTAGAAATGCAACATTAACACACAACTCCGGCATGATTAGGTGTTTGCAGAAGCTAAATAAATGATGCACCAGGAGATCCAAGCACATGGAAATAACAAGGGTTAGCTTGTTGTTAGCGACAGCTTTCTGAGGAGTTCCAGATAGTTATTTAAGTCGATCGCCTATAAGGCAAGTCTTTTTCTACTAAGAGAATATGGATCGTATCCTCAATATATGCATATTTTTTCCAGATACCTCGTCTGTACCAGCCTATTTTGGACAGCACCAAACTCGCTGTGATCCATTTTGCTCTGGTTTGAGCCAGAAAAATCCACTTCCTGACCCCCATCTGAATTTTGCGCGCCATCCGGGTCGGGTCAAACCAAGCAATTGCAAGATAACATAAAAGAAAGAAATAATCCTCCACGTCGCCTAAGAAAACACCTTTTTAAGGTGTAAAATAGTTTTTTCAGTCCCATGTTGTGACCTGTTACAACAAACACAACCGAACTTTTCTTGTTTTTACAAAAAAAGAAATAGGTAATGCTTCACACAAGAAAATGTACATAAGAGTAAATATTCTCCAAAACAAAAAGGACCACTTGCATTGAATTAATGAGCCCTGGAAATCTCATACATAAATGATTGTGTGGTGCGTGTGTAGCGTGCATTTTTGTGTTTATGGCAAAACCACTGCAAACCACACATGCGCCCTGCAAGTGCTGACTCAGCAGTTGCGCGTGTTAAATGCAGCATGATTAATGGAGCGAGCAACAAGATTAGAGGGAAAACAGGAAGAGCTTCAAAAGCAGAGGAAAGAGACTCGGCCTACGCCATCCCACCATTTTCAATTACAGTCCTAAACATGAAAATAATCCTTATATTGATAACATTGATTACTTTCATAACTTACAGATCAATTCTCCTGCTCTGAAATTGAGCTTAATGTGTTGAGTTGAAGATTTGAATGACATTCACAAAGTGAACTGGTGCCGACCTGGAACTAAAGATGAGATTACTTATCTCACAGTTATCTTTATAATGACTGATAGCAGCAAATATATCCGGGAAAATTTAACATCTAAGGTGACTTTGCCTTATCTGTTCTTATACTTTAAAATGCATCCAATTACAACAAGACATGAATAAATATTGAGAATCAAAGTGAGGAGTTATTAATTGCCATCATATTTCCCTAAGAGGCCACATGTACTTTAATTTTAAAGCCAAACTTTATTATTTTTATTGTCATTTTCTGTTCCTTGGTAAAGTTTCTATTCTCTTTTGTTTTCTGATATCATGAAACCAAACATTTTGACATTCAATTTGTTTATTTTAGCTAATAAACCAACATGAAATTGAATTTCTGGACCTTTTGCCACCAGATGCAACATATCAGAAAAACATGAAATGCAATTGCTAAGGATTGTAACAATATTGATTTATCAGCAGTGCTGCACACCCTGATATTGTGATAGAGTTTAATTTGACATGTTGCTAAACAACATCAATGCATTCAGTTTTTCCCAAAAAAGATTCCACTATGTTACAATAAATTTAAAACATGTATATATCAAAGTATTTTCTGTTATAAAATTCACATATTTGTATATAAAATAAATTCAAATAAAGAATGCATTTATTAATTTAAATAGAAAGATGCACAGTACCCATAATTGCATCTTAAATTTACAATTTGTTTGTGGCGGATGATTTAATCAATACATAACCTATAAATGAGCGCAGAAAAATTTGTAATTAAAAACAGACTTGAGCTTTTTAAAGCCTGATGGCAGCAGGCAGAACTGACTTCCTGTGGAGCATTTTGGCAAAACGAGTCTCTGGCTGAAAGTGTTTTTTTTAGGCATAAAATATCTAAAACATCTAAAACTGCAGCTTATGTTTGTGACTCTGCAGATCTGGAGACACTTCAGGTGATGCATCTGCTGTGTTTGCAGATCTGCCATGCCTCAAATGCAGCTGCCAAAAAATGTAAAAAAGAGAAAAACTCCCCAGAACAGGAAGTAAAGCTGAAGATACATATTCAGGGATTTTCTGCCGGTTGAAATTCGTTTCTCATAAAGCATCGATTGACAGCTCGCCACATGCCAATCAGGCGTCACATTATGATCACCTGCCAAGCGTTACCAAGACGCCGCCGACATGTCGGGGCTCAGATCCGACTCCAGGCCTGAAGGTTTGCTTCGGCATCTGGCAACGAGACGCTGGCAGCATTTCCTTTAACTCCTGCAGGTTGTGAGGTGGAGCCTCTATTGATCAGACTTGTTTGTTCAGCACATCACAAACACTGAACTGGACTGAGATCTGGGAAATTTGACAACATCTCAAATTTATTGATGCGCCCTTTAAACTTTCCCTAAACCAGATTTGCTTTCTGGATAGACTGTAGCGATGAGAGAGGTTGAAACCCACACGGTACATTCCCTCCATGAGCCGATGAGCACGGCCTGCAACGACGCTTCGGTTGGTGATTTGTGTCAAAGAAACATATTGATCCAGCAGAAGATTGCCTAAAGCATCATCCTGCCTCCACTGGCAGCACTGCAAAAACACAAAATCTAACCAAACATGCTCTAATTTCCAGTGCAAATATTTTCGTACACTTGAAGTAAGACAAACTAACTTAAAAATAACTTTTTCAGCAAGACATAGAGGCTTGTTTTATGTAAATAATTCCCTAATATTGATGAAAAAGTGCATTGCAGATAAATTCACTTTTAACACGGGAAAAATGTCTTGTTACAAATGAAAAACATTGCCAGAGAATTGATGTATATTCGAGAATTACCGTCTAAAAACAAGCTTATTTATCTTGCTGAAAACTTACTGTTCAGTCATTTTTGTCTTATTCAAAGAATGCTGAGATATTTACACTAGTAAAAATACTTGGTAAAATTCAGTGAGCATAATTCAGGAGAGTTAAATCAACGTTGTGACGAGTCGATTTGGTCCATCTCAAATTTGCCGTTAATTTAACTCTTCCAGTTATTTCAACAAGAAGGGAAATCTTTATTTGGAGACAAAAAAATAAGAAGTGCATAAAATAAGAGAATAAGAAATCAAATAAAAGAAGGATTCAAAGCAGAATATTCTAATGTTTAAGAAAGCTATTGCAGAAAAATAGAGAATTACTTGCTGAAGTAACCGAAAGAGTTAAATTAACAGTAAATCTGGTTTCACACACTCCCAAACACTCATCTGACGTAAAAGAAAACCTCATTCATTAGAGTTTTTTCACCACTTCATGGTTCAGTTCCTCCTGTGCTTTAACTGCACATCTCTGCCGTTTCACCACTTTTCCTTCCCTTGTACTGACATTTCACTATCTGGGCCTCATTTCACATTTCTGCACATTGTTCATGTTTCTAACCCAGAAAAAAATGATTTCCCCACTTCTTCCACTTAATCTGAACATATTTCTTTGTTTATTCTTTTTTAGGATAACTATTTTAAGTTCAATGGTTCAAAAGTAAACCTACACTTACATACACTGCAAAAACCAAACATCTGTTTTGTCTAGTTTCTATTCCAAATATCTTATTACATTGGAGTCACAATGAGTCACACTAATCATTTGTTATTTATGCCAGAATCTGAAAAAATAGGATGAAAAAAAAAAAATAACAAAAAAGAAAATGTCAGGTTTATTCATACGCTGCAAAAACACAAAACCTTACTAAATATTTCTGTCTAGTTTCTAATGCAAATATTAGAAACTTTATTTCCAAGACATTGGAAATAAAACAAAACTAATTTATAAGTAACTTTTTAGCAAAATATAGGAACTTTTTTAAGTACTTTATAATAAAAAAGTACTGAGATTATTTCACTCATAACATGGGGAAAATGTTTTCTTATAAATAAAATAATCTGCCAGTGAATTAGTTCCTTTTCTGAAGCGATAACAATAAATTATTTACAAAAGCTCCTTCATTTTGCTAAAAACTTACTTGTAAGTTCGTTTTGTCTGATGTCCAAAGTAAGAAGATATTTGCACAGAAATACTTTGTAAGATTTTGTGTGTATAAAGAACCAGGCAAACTTTTCATTCTTGGGCTTTTTACATCCTATTGTTTCAAATTCTGCCACAAATGATCAATCACAACATTGATTGTGACTCCAATGCTGTAAGATATTTGGACTAGAAAGCAGTTTTTGTATTTTCCAGTGTATTTGTGTGAGTAAGTTTTCCTCTTCCTTTCTGTTCGTCTTTCAAATCCTGGCATAAATAATCAGTCATTAGTGTGTCAATTTACGGGTTCACATGACGCAATGATTCATCTGTGCGACAAATATTATAATTACATCATAAAGTGGATAGCTGGGAATGCAAAACTCTGCTTTAATATGCGAGTTAAATCTGATGTCAGTGTCGTTTTACCTGCGTTAGCAGCTCCAGCCTTTGTTTCACCTCCTTGAGGGCAGGATCTGTGTGGCGTGTAGACGTCTCTGGATTCTCCTTCTGGGCTTTCAAAGTGCTGCCAACAACGTGACCTGCATAACTACACACACACATACACACACAATTTGAGATAAACATGCACGTCGTCCTGCTACAGTTTAGCTGTGCATGTGTTGCTTCACTGCCCCGGTTCTAACACACTCATGAAGCGCATGACGATTCACTTTATGCACAAAATATACAACTTGTTCCATCACATCAAACACCGTTTCTGGAAACTTGCACCAACCATTACTGTAACCACTGATTTTCTCCTCCTGGCCTTTGATCTGAAACTGGCATAAGCTTTAATTTGAAGGCAACGTTGTTTTCCTGAAATGGAACAATTCACATGACGGAGACTTGCGAAAAGCAACGCAGCTGGGAGAAAACACAGACGTTTTTCTCCAGAAAGTTCATGTAGAAACATTAAAACCACTGCTACTGAACGGATGAGTCACACTCACATTCAGGGCAGACTAATCTTTTTCTCAGAAGTCGAATTGTGAGGATGGATGTGTTTTCGAAACCTGAGCGTTGCTAAACTCTGTTAGCTGTAAAATGAGTCACAGATTAAATTATACAGGAGGAGAAACCATAAAAATATTATGTTTTGTGAGAATTTAGTTCATCTATCATGTGCAGAACTATGTATACATATTTATGTATACATGTAAAATAAATCCAGTGAGAATATGTGACCTAGCTAAAAGGATAATTGGAGAAGATTGTTTCATTATCAAAGTAAAATTAAAGTTACAATCAATATTTGCATCTTTTATGGGTAAAAATTCCCAAAACAAAGATATGTAACTTCACATTATTAATTCAATGTGACGGTTTTACATAAATAGATATTCTAGTGGATTTCTGTGTTTGATTTAATGTGTGAAGAATAGCTGGGTGGAACCGCCTCAGTGTAAATTTCTTCATTTCTTGTCATTTTTGATGGTCTTGCAGGCCGATGTCTCATTCTGCATCACGTCATTTCGCCTCTTTGGGGTGTCAGGGTGGGTGGATCAAAAGAAAGAAAGATGGAGTGAGTGAGAAGCAACAGAGAAGAAGTTTATGAGTCACATTATTTCATGTTCCAAGCCGGCTTTGCTCGCTAATACAATCAGCCACCAACTCAGTAACCACACAGTCCACGCCCTGCACTACACAAACACAATCTGGCTATGGCAACAAGGGGAAAGGGATTATGGGAACTAGTGAGCAGAAACTTAGTGGCTGCATCTGAGGCGATGCCAAAAGATGCTGCAATGTTAAGGATCGGGTCCTGCTGGTCTGGGATCAGACAGAAACTTCACCCGGCACCGAAAGCCTTTAATTAACTCTCAGATTCTCGGTTTACAGAGGTCGTGTTTCTCAGTGAAGGTCTTGTTTCCAAATCAGACAAAGTGTTAATGTTCTGAGTCCAGCTTTGCCTGACAGCTGCCTCTGACATTTAGGGTCACAGAGATTAATATTATTATCCATTTGAGCAAGTTTGTTCCAAAATAGCTCTGAGCCAACGTCTCGCATAACAAGTCTAAATCTCGGGGGAAAATTAGAGAAGTTGGAGAAATAAAACAGGCATCAGTGGGTCAAAAACGCAACAAAGAAGCATGAATATGATGTCATGCAAATAAATTTCAGCCTGTAGTCAAAATATTGCCTGAACAGTAGCTGGAAGTCATCATTTCATCACTTTATGATAATTATTGTTTCCCCGGTGAAAGGAAAACCTGCCCAGGACAAAAACTGTCAGACTTGATCATGTTGTCAATAGGAGAAACTATTGATTTATGCCAATGCAAATTAAGCCTATATATGAATAAACAGAACTCATTGTTCTTTCATGCACAGTAAAGTCTGCTAAATCTGGAGAAAATGAGATAAAATACCAAAAAGTTGGATTTTAATGGGTCAAAATTATAATTATATTCTAACTATGAAGCCCAGTAATGTCCGAAATAAATGTTTCTTACCTTTTTATAGCAATAAATGAACTTGTTTGGAGTTTTCAACCTGATTTTTTGACAGAATTTGTAGAGTTTATTCAAATCTGTCCCAGCATTTAAATTAAGTTGAACAATTGAATTATTCTTCTATTCTTCATGCAATTCACAAAGAATAAGGAAGATGATCCACAGTTTTCTTACTTTTGAAAATCTCATTTCTTATCATTGAGACAAAATATTATTTATATCTTTTGACTAAAACACTTTTCTCCAGAAGGAATTTGTCTTTTTCTTATTAGATTTAGGTAAATATTAAAGGTACCGATCCTGATTTCTAGCTAAATATGTCAAAAAATTGACAAAATCGGCTTATATTAAATCTCTGATCTAAGATCTTCATAAATGTTATTACATTAAACCAAACTAAATGAGATGACAAAGGTCTTAATACATGTTTAGCATTTTTATTCAGGTTTAAAACTAATATGACATTCGTTCCCAAGCAGAGTAAAAGAGGATGAAGGCTGAAAAATTATAAAAGCTTTTTCTTTTTAGAAAAAGCTTTTCTAAACTGCACCAGTTTTGCAGCTCATCCTTCAACAATGATGAACAATGAACAAATAAAGAAGCAAAAAACAAACAACCTGGTGTTTGTATGAAAGATTTAGTTTGAATTGTTTGTTTTCCACACGAGATTTGGTGTTTAATAATTAAGCTTGTATTGCTGGACATATAGAACATATTATTTGCTGGTATTCTTTTAAAAATGAAGTATTTTCTGTGCAGATTAAAGGCGTTTATTGAAGCTCAGCTATGTTACATGAAGCCTGACATAATCAGACATAACCCTTACAAGTAAACTGCAAAGTAAACAAAAATGATCCATTTTCAACAACGTCACCATGGAAACCGCTTTTATGGCCCGCAAAGATATATCAATGAAAAGCAAAAGATCAGGAGGTGCATCCTTGATCATCTCTGCTTATTGAGTCATTGAAGTTCTGCATTTCGGTGCCAGCAAAACAGGAAATGATGTGCAGCAGAGTAATAACAGGAAACATGGCTACATGTGAACGTATTAACATGTGTCATGAAAGGCACGACCCCACCAGGGGAGACTGTAAAACCGATGACAGCGGAAGGGGAAGAAAAAAGCAGGAAGGAAGGCAGAAGAAAAATAAAGAAATAAAAGAATGAATAAAAGAGCGATAAAAAAACATATTTTTTCCCCTCAGGGAAAATCCCCAGATTCCTGAGACTCCAGCAGAGATTTCAGGATCAGTTTCAGCCTCACAGCATCTGTCCTGTCAATACTTGGGTAAATAAATACCCGGGTATTTATTTACCTTTTCTTTAATCCTTATCAAAGTTCAGAATGCGTCTGTGTTTATTAACCGTAACAAACACACAGCTGAGGTTCAGAGACATACACTGTAAAACATTTCAGCCACATTTAGTTGCGTCTTCTCTCTTCTTCTCTGTCAGGCAAATAAATTTAGCAAGTTTTAGATTTTCAACCTGAATGTTTGAGTTTGTGGAATATTTTTGTCAAACGTCCAGTTGTTTAATGAACTGGAGTTTTTAGGTTTTCACATAAAAATAACTGAAAGAAGATAAAGACGGGTGTGGGAACTATTTCCCAGAATGCTTAGCGGCATGTTTTTGTATCCAGAGATGGAAGTGGGTTATGTTGATCTGACTCTGGTGTCTCATTAAAGAAAATGTTTATTTTAATGTCTTGTTCACACTAAATGTTTCTGTGGTGGAAAATAAAATTCATTATAAGACCCGAAATGTTGTTGTTGTTAAATGAACTTCATAAACTTTCACTCCTGAGTTTTAAAGTGTATCACTGAAACTACAGAAAGGCACAAAGTTGTTTTTTTCTGAAGCTGCTTTGGATTTGGTTTCATCAGTGCAGACATAATGAAGCAGCTTTGTGATGCAGAGCAGAAGAAGACCCAAAACCGCAGTTTTTCAGCAAGACATTTGTCAGTAGACAAACATCAAAGGGTTATTATGCTCCATAACAAGGCAACCAACCGGCTTAATTGTGAAAAACGCATTGGTGAGTATTTTAATTTTCTTCTCTAATGACTCTCAGAGCTCAGCAGTTAATGGAGCCCAAAGGCCCGAAGGTGGAGGCAGCAGAATGTCTACAAATTAGATCCTTGTAATCAGGTAGTGAGAGGAAAACAACTTCAGCATCACTTATTCTTACAAGTCGGTGCAAAAAGTGCAGCGGTGCAGAAAAGTAACCGTTTTTTTTTGTTGCGTTCTTTTTTTTTTTTTTTACATCACATAACAAGGTTTCCGTTTTAGATTTAAATGTTAATTTCCCAGAGAGGAACAAGGAGAAGGTTTCTAATTCGGTGACCTTTTTAGTACCGAGGGAAACGCGGCGAATGGAAATGAGTGTAATATATCATTCTAATGCGATTAACAATGTCGTTTTCTGTAATGTTGTAGATCTTTAGGAAACAGCTGCAGCTCAAATGCAAACCAAATAAAGCATTAAAATACTGACATCGGATTCACATCTGCGCAAGAAAAATAATCTGTAAAACATTAATAGTTTAAGCTAAGCAGAGCCACAGCCAGTTTATAAATACAAACGTTAATCAATATGCTAAAGCTGTATTGATTATCAAATCCAAGTTTTGTCAGAAAAGATATGACGGAAATTGCAACACAGCAATCCATTTATTTTGCTATGACTTTGCAATATGTTATTGCAAAATCAATAATTAATGAAGCAGAGGGCCTTGAGCGTAGCATTGCCAGTGAAAGGCTAATAGGGGGTGAGGCTCACAGTGGGTTAGATCCACATTACTAATTTCTCAAACTTTTCAGGAGATATGACAGTTACATCAACACATATTAGCTGAAAGCTAATTAGGCAATGAGAGCAAATAAAGGAGTGTTTCTGTGTGTGTCATCGCATTTTAGTTACTTCAAATAGAACAAATAATTTAACCTATGAGCCTTTTAAACTTTGGCCTACAGTTTATTAAAGGAGCGGTTTTATGTATGTTAACTTCAGTTGTTATAAAAATGCAAGATATATCAAATGAGACTAAAAACACATTTGATTTTATGATTTAAACGCCTTGAAATTGGGCTTCTGTCTCTTTAAAAACTTTTGCTATTTCTGAAGCATCATCTGCGGTATATGTGTCAAATTCAAGGCGAGTGGGCCAAATCTGGCCCGCCGCAGCTTTTGATGTGGCCCTCTAGATTCTAAATATTAATTGTGCTTAAATATTATGTTATCAATCAAATAAATGCAGTTTTTACCTGTTTAATGCCAAATTATATCAATCAGTCTCTGCAGATTCTTGAGAAGTATTGTGCAAAATCAAGCAAAATCAACCAATGCTAACATTTTTAGCATTTTTTAACTAAAAAAGGTTCAGGGACTAAAGACAACAAAGTGCCAGACGCTGTGAAACACGAGTAAACAAGTAAAAAACTCTTTTGAAAGTAGTTTTTTTTTTTTTTAAATCAACAACTCCTGATTATCACTGTCATATCTGATAAGCTAAAGCTAAATAAGAGGCTTTAAAGAAAGCAAATCCTGCAAGAGGAGATGTTTTTTTCTTTTTTTTAAAACTTCATATGAAAATAAATCGTATCTTCTTATCAAAATCCTTTTCTTCTGGCCAGTATGTGCTGCTCCCTTGAGTGAACAGGAACCTGTCAGGCCTTAAAACTGGCTTTTTGGGCAGATTACAGATGGAACGGCTACTGGGTGTTTGACACCAAATGATAATACTGCAGTGGCTGTGCCACAGCGAGATGTGACTATGAGTGACATTTAATAAGATCCGGACAGCGGCAGACATAAATCACCCGTCTGACAACGCCGCGTTCCTGCAGCCGTCGGATTCTTCAAGGCTGCCAGGGGCAACGAACACAGACATCCATCCCTGATTCGTCCGTGTGTCTCATCCACACTGAGCATTTTAAAGAGAAGATTTCAGCATCTCTGCTATTTAACTTCACACACATGCATCAAGGGACCTTTTTATTTATATACAAGCACCACATTACAAACATTTGAAGCATGCACTTGTGCTTCTGGTCGTCCTAGATGCTGCAGTTTGGACAGTTCCTGGAAACTTAGCTTCATATTTTATATTCTCTAAGTTCATCTTCAAACCCAGAAGTGAATTTTCTGATCCTTTACACATGTTGCTCTTTAAGCAGACATTCCTGAAGTATATCATGAAGATAAATGCAGAGTTGGGGTGTGGTAGATCTTTAGGTGAAAACGACAAACTCGGTTGTGGATGCTGGTCCAATACTGCCCCCTTCTGGAAGCAAACAGCTATCACAATAGAAAGAGTCTCCACACAATGAGACGTCTGACTTCAAATGTTTAAATTTAAGTTATGCCCCTATGATTTTAGCTATCAAAAGAGCAGTTTGTGCCAATAATTACTGAGAAGCATATGAATCATTTTTAATATTTAATTTTGTCACATTTGAAAGAAAAACTGAGAATTATTTAACTTTTGCAAAATGACATCCAGTCCACATCGTCTTGCCTTTTTGGAGATAAATAATTTTCAATTAAAACACAAAAAATAAATAAAAATACTCTATTTCTGTCTCCCTATTTGGTGATACTCAGATAACATTTTAATTAGGGTATGTAATTCCTGAAAAATAATCCATCAGATGTTTACATGCCCTATTAAATCTCCACATTTTGGTTCTTGATGACCTAAATACTGAGTTTATTTTCATGTTAAAAATTACTATGCAATGGAAACTCTATTACACATTTTCCTAGCTTGCTCTGCTGATGTGTGTCATTTTTTTAACCAATAATGTGCTTCTAATCCTGAATAAATATGCTCTGTAATCTGATGGGAAAACATCGAAAGGGTCATGTATGGTTTAGCGCGACTTTTGGGTTCATCTGAAAATTATTCTGTTTCCCCTCAAAGATCAATATGCAATACTTAGAAAAAGCTTAATTCAATACAAATTTATAGCATAAATATTTCAAATAGGAAATATAAACAGAGTCTTCACTGATTCATTTCACTCTACGTGACTTGGCTTCTTGTATTTTTATTTTCCACTGCAAGGATAAAGTGTTCATTGCAGCAGCGCCATAAAAATCCGCTAAATTCACGGAAGATTGCATTAAAATGTTTTACATCTTTTCAGAATAAAAAAAGCTAATTAAAACCATCAATAAATAAAAATCCCTAACAGGGCTTCTACTGGTAGCAACTTTCATTCTCTTTACTCTCAAAGCTGGAATAAAATCAGACCAAACAGCAACAACAGCCGTAAAAAAGCAACATCAGCAACCAAATCGCAGCAAATCCACTGAAAACTAAACAATATTTTAATCCCAAAGGCAACGAAATAAAAGTTTTATTATTCTCCAATGATAATTAGCTGCTTCCTGTTGTAAAATACCCCGTTGCTATGGTTACAGCAAGGCGTGAAAAATGTTGCCAAAGATCTGTCCAAACTACACAAGAATAAGCAGTTGTCCAAAAAAATAAATAAAATAAAATAAAAAAAACTCTATTTCTATTTCTCCCCTGAAAGACAGGAATGAAGTTTTGAAAAAAAATAAAATAAAATAAAACTCTCAATGAAAGTCAGAAATCTAAACAGTTTCCTCCCAAAGTGACTGAGAGTTGCCTCAGTGTTGGTGATGGGGCAGTCAAAGTTAAAGCCCAGGTATTTAGCTTTCCCAATTATATGGTGTGTAAAATAGCTGAGAAAATACTGATAATTATGAATGAACATTAAACAGATGAAAAGAGGCCTCAGTAGGTTTGTCGTCTGGAAGAAAAGGCAACGTCTTCTCTTCTCCTCCATCATCCAGTCTCAGACTTTCTCATCATTTACTGCCATCCAGTGTTTTTTCTCACATACAGATACTCTCACCAACGCAGACTTTTGTAAGTGAAGTGGGTCAGAGGGCGGTGGAGATGAATGGAGGTCTGAATAGACGGACGGAGAGATGAATGGATGGTGGGATGAATGAATCAGTGGGTGGATGGATGGACGAAGGAGAAGAAGATGTAAAGAGGTCAAAGAGGCTCAGACTGGCTGCAGTCCAGCTCCAGCCAAAAGCGACGTCTCTTCTAGTCCTTTGAGTGGAACAAGAAAGAACACGATGACAGACGATCACTGAAGCTAAACCTCCTAAACATCAAAAAATCGCACAGAGCGGCGGGACATTTAGTTTCTGTTGGTGGATTATGAAGGAAAGATTGACTCTTTTCCTTCTAAAACTTTGTAGTTTAATGTAATCTTCAATACTTAATAAAGCCTTAAGAAACATATTTCATAATTTACAGAAAGAACTGGAGGTAGTTAGTTTGTTTAGCTCCGTCCATTCATTTTCCAGACCCATTTGGTGGTGAAGTACTGGTACCAATATTCAGTCATCATTGGGCAAGAATTCATGCAAAGAGGTTTTGAACCTCATGCTAATGTTGGCAGTGATAACAACTGTCATCTTGCACTTCAGCATGTTGAGTGTCTCATAATTTATTTAAGATTTTATTATTAAATTCCACCATGAGGAAAACTGACATAAAAAACAGGCACACTGTGCCATTTTATAGCATAATTAAGTAACTATGTTACCTTCAGTTGTTATAAAATTGCAAGATATATCAAATATACAAGAAGAGAAATTTGAAATTGGGCTTCTGTCTCTTTTAAAAACCCCTGGAAGACACCACAACATGGCTCCTCCATTAACCCTTTAGAAACATTTTTACCAACGTTTCACTGAGAAGTAGCTCCAATAACGAGCTCAGCAGCTGTTTGCTAAATGTGGCTGGCTAGTCTGAAGGAGCTGAATAGAGGAGGGGTTCCATCTTAAAGGCAGAGCTACATCCACTCAGGCGTTTTGCACAGCTGACTGGTTGCCATGAGAGATTAAAGGATTTTTCAAACATGCATGAAAGAATGAAAGCAAAACTCCATTATATTTTTGATGAGAGAAAAACATTGTAACATGATGTAAAGCTGAAAAAATGTGCTTTTATATTACCCTGCCCCTTTAAAAGGACAGGGATATGTGTGTGTGTGTGTGTGTGTGTGTGTGCTGTGTGTGTGTGTGTGTGTGTGTGTGTGTGTGTGTTATTCCAAGAAGTTGCCAAGGTGGGGAATGGTGGGGGGTAAAAGGGTTGTTAAGGTTAGAGAGTTCATTTTCAGTCTTTCTCATGGTGATTACATTGGCAGCTTAAACTGGTAACAGGACAAATGGTCATACACACGCCTACACACCCGCACACACACACACACACAATACAGCTCAGAACACACTGTCCTGCACATTTGCCAGAATGCGGTATCGTCATACATGCAAAATGTATAACATTCAACTCAAATGCTTGTTCAAGAACAACTGAGACTCAATAATCTGTTAAATGTTAAATATTGGTAAATTTCCTTCTATCCCACAAAACTAAGGATCAGGATGAAGGCAAGGATGAAAGACTTGGAATTCAACACTAAAGGTAAATCATCAAAATACCAGAGGAAACAACGGCTTGATTCGCTCTCCCTCTGATTATTAAGAAGGGTCTGAATAATTTTTGACATGCCATTTTGTAATTAAAATGTAACTTCTCATTTTGTATTGAGACCCAAAGTCTTTTTATAATGTAAGATTTAATTTGGGCTTAATTATAGGCATCAAAAGAAAAATTGTTTGCTAGAATTTCATCTATTTTCTGCTTCCAAATGTGCCTCAATTTTAGTAAATGTTGTGTTTGCTCTATTAAAAGCAGGACAAATTGAGGAAAAAAGAAATGATCAAATAAAAACAACTTATCTAAAACAAATGAACAGCAACTGAAAGTCATAACTTCAGAAAAACATAAAAATATTATTGTTCTTTATTTGCTACATAGCAGGTTTGACAACCCATGAGGAGACATCTTTTTTGTGCAAAAATGCTATTTTATGGATGTTTTTTACAGAAATGTTGTCATTTAGATACTAAGAATAAGTGAATTTTCCACAAATATGCTGGAATTACCTAACAGAAAAATCTGTAAATTGGTAAATACGTGAATAATGAATTTTGAACATGCAGGAGTCTAATATATGCACCAGGTGGAAACTGACTTTGTAAAAAGAATCACTGGTCAATGTCTCTGATTACTCAAGCAACAATCTGAAAAGTTTGCAAAATCCGTGCTTACCTTACAATTATTTACAAATACATGAGATGCAGGAGAATGCAGTCATAAACATAGAGAGAGATGCTTAAAACAAAAGACACAGAACAACCAACGTACCTTTCTACAACATCTTCACCACTCCAGCATGTGTGCTGCTCAACCTCCATTTCACTTTCACAAAGCATTTCTGGCAGCTCAGACAGAAACCACTGGTACCGCTGGATGGAGATCTCAAATTCCCTGGAACAAATTACAGATTTTGGTGCAAAGCTGAGTGATTCAAATGCAGGCGACGATGACAGTTTGACAAATCTGATCCAGTTTATCTAACAGGCTTGATTGAAAATATTTAAGCAATAAAGAACTACAATATTTTGAACAAAAACAGGTAAAATAGCTAAAATAGCTAGCTAAAAAACCCTTTTAAAAAGTTAAAACATTTCAACACTTATCTAAACATTAACATCTTACCTTGATAGTTTTTTCAGGCTTCGACTTTTATCTCCTTTAGCACCTTTAAGGGGGAATGACCTGCAGCGAAGAAAGGTACGATTCAGAACAACATATTTCAGACTTTTCCTCATTTAACCATAAATAAAGAACAAATTTTCAGGGCCTTGAAAAACGATTAATTTCCCTTAAGCATTTTCCCAAGTTACTCCCATGAAATTCATTGTGTTTTATTGGAAATATATGCTAAATAATCTGTCACATAAAAACATAATTACGCTGGCCAGAGAATCCAACACAAAGATGACGGGTGTTTGTTTTAGTTTTTGCTTTTTCATAAATTAAAACCTGAAAAATACATTTGCATTCTGCCCTGTTTTACTGCTATTCTCCTAAATAAGCTACACAGTGTAACTAATAATCTTCAGGAGTCACCAACTGTGACTGTTTTAATTTTGGCAAAATTAGAAATTATCCATGAAGGTATTAGAGATTTATTAGAGAACACAAGTAAACAAACAGCATCATAAATACCAGACAGGAACACAAGACAGCAATATGTGAATATATGCCACACTTTAAGGATTTTTATTAGTAGAAATATCACATGTTATTACATAAAATCTCAAGACAATTCATTAAAATTTGTGGAAGTAGTCTAAAGAAGTTTAAATGTGTATTTAATACTTTTCAGAGGTTTCCGGATGTAACTTACTTCTGGGGATGCGAATGCAAATGGCGATGAGGTGAAGCGGGGAGAGTTACTGTTGCCCGGGTTACAGGGTGTATTTGGGACAACGACTTCGTATCCATAAGCATGAAACCAGGTTCCTGGGGCCCACAAACTTTCTCTACCTGCAGAGGAGGAGGCGGTTTGCATGAGGAGAGCTGCTCTCTATTCCAGAAGAAAAAAACAAAACCGTTTCTAAAAATCTTTTCAGGTTTTAAAAAAATTTAAACCCCATAAAGAAAGCGGGTTACACCAGTGGCAACATCTGGTTGGTGATCATGTGACTTGTGTGAAACTAAAAAGTGTTTTCTTTGCAGTTTTGTGAAATAAACCAATTTCAAAACTTTCCAAAGTTGTTGTGTTTCCATAAAGCAAATTTATTTTCGTTATTTCAATTTGCACTGTTATATGGCGAATGGAAATGCAGAAAGTCCTAGCACCTATTATAGCTACTATTATTTTTAAAATGTTTCTTTCTGACAGAGTTGCTTGAAGTTCAGTTAAATTAGATCATTGTCGCATTAAAGGTGAAAAAGTTTTGAATTTATTTGCCACGGTGTTGCTATTTTGTCCCGAATGCGTTCTAGTAATGCTCTTCAGAGAGCCGGCTTTTGTGGCTCGGCTCCCAAATCAGAGCTGGATCTTTTGGCTCTTAATTTACTTTCATCTGCAGCCCCAAGTCTTAGCATAACTTGGCCAATAGGAATGTTTTGCATGATAAATCCTTTTACATGTAATGCCCTATGGTTAATTTAATTTGTTCTATTAAGAAAGCAGTCATTCTTACTTTTTGTATAATATGTTGTAGAACAAAAACAAATGAACAAAGCACTTCTGTCATACACATTGTAATGCACATAGTCCAGACACTTTCTCCTGAAATGACAGCGGATATTCTATGGCGCAATTAGCCTGTGTATGTTTGTTTACCTCTCAGGAATCTACTCTACTGAGTCTTTCATCGTTGGATGGTGACTCTATCTTTTCCTCCAACTGTGTGTGTGTGTGCGTGTGTGTGCACGCACTCTCCTGCCTCTGTTTGTGTGCTGTCTGTTTGTCCACAGATTAGCCACAGAAACTTTCTCATCACTCAGAACCAAGCAGCATTCTGGGTATCGGTTGTCCCGCCAACGACGGTCTTTGTCTGGCACTAGATCTGTATTCACACTCACACGTTTCTGTGAACACACACAGACTGAGGGGAACCCCAGAATCCCTGAAGAATGAGGCTGTTTTTAGCCCTTCTAGGTACAAGCAGATCCAACTGCCAGGCTGAAAGAAACCCACGGTCGTTCTCAGTCTGTGTCCAACATTCAAATGACTCTATTATTCAGTGAATTTAAGCTGGAGTCACTTCAAATGTAAAATATCATATTTACAGGAGAATGATGACGTGTCCAAATCATTTTCAGTGGAAAAAAAAAAATCCCAACTTTGTTTTTTGTTTTATTTCAACCTTTTATTGCAAAAAGAAACTCAATTTTATTCTTACTGTAGCTGTGATTCGTGGACCGTGCAGTTGTGCGTGTAGTATTGCATCATTCACATGGTTTCGTACTGCCAGCAGAGCGAGCTCCATGCTGTTGTGGTTGCTGCTGGTTGCTAAAGTAGCAGCTAACCTTTGGAGCAATACCACCAAGCGTCCCCAGGGGGCACCAAGCTCAGAAACACCCACCTGCATTCAGGGAAGCAAAAAGACAGACATGAAAAAATAAAATAAACCTATTAGTTATAAACAGAAATTATTAACAAGGCATTTAAAAGTGCTTTACATCATAAAAACACCAAAATACAAAGTCATAGAACAAACAGCCAACAACACTAAATTTGTCACATCAGATTATTGATTAATGTTTCACGATTAGCTTTCAAAAGTGACTCTACACAGCTGGGTTTTTAGTCTAGATTTAAAGGAACTCCCTGTTTCTGCTGTTTTGCAGTTTTCTGGAAGTTTGTTCCAGATTTGCGGTGTATAGAAGCTGAATGCTGCTTCTATTATGATCACTATCAATAGATAACATGTTTGATAGAATGTTCAATAATCAATTTGTCGAATATTCACAGAACTCCGAGCAGGAACTGCACAGCACTCTGGGTAATGTAGGCAGAGGAAAGGCTTCAGCCTCTACTAACTCGCTCTTTGGTTACCTAGCAACAATCTGTTGAGTGGCTTGTGGTTACCTAGCAACAACTTGTTGAGTAACTTGCGCAGCAGAAATTTAAGATTTTGCCATTGTGCCTCATAACTGCTTAAAAATAAAACAACAGAATGAAGTGAAAACTGCAGATAAAAGAGGAGACGTCACACTACCAGTTTGACAGTATTTCAGATATTTAAAACAAAGAAAATTACCGATTTCTACTGAAATGAAACTATCATGTTTTTCAGAACTAAGAAGCATCCAGAAAAGCATTCAGAGACTTACCAGACATCCTTTCATGACATTGTGACACAGTCCAGTGCAGGGCCGTATCAGGGTTAGACCTCTGCAGTGTGAACAGTACTGCATCTTTACTAATCCCCGTCCACACTCCCTGGATAAGGTCACCTTCTCTGTTGAATTCACAATTTCTCCTGCCAGCCTCAGCAGCCGGCTCAGTGCCCGACCAGGTCCGAGAGCGCGAGACAGGCTGCTGACGAGCAGCCGAGGATAAGGTCCGAACGGGTTGACATCCTGCTGCGTCATCCGCAGACAGTCATCGTGTTTGGATAAGAAGGATAAGTAGGATATTGCTGATGGACGGCCAATCCCAGGGTTGAGGATGCGGCGGTACACCAGCGCAAAGAGATCGTTGTAAAACCGGCGCACTGCGTTGTTCAGGGAGGAGTCAGCGTCTCCTGAAAGGTGGCGGCTGATGTCAGAAAACAGCTGGAACACAGGAAGCCGGCAGTCTGAGGCGAGAGCGGAGTAGGCGCTGTCAAACAGACTGCATGTCAGGTTCGATGTGAAGGACACGAGTGACTCAAAGGTTTCTGGAACACAGAAAAAAAGATCAGGTACAATGAACCTTGGCCACTTGGAGCTACATCTGACAACATTTTAGAAAGAATATTACCATGGTAACAGACTAAACAAACCCTCTCATAGCTTTCCGATTGAAATCGAACTTTGCACTGCAAAAACAGAAAATCTTACAAAGCATTTTGACTAAACTAGTTTCCAGTTTGACTAGATTAATCTGAATTAGTTCACTTTCATTCCAAATTCTTCAATTCAAATCTGGGTTTTAAATATACATGTTCGCAGTGAAAGGTTATATCATTCTTTGAGTTATTTTGTGTTTTATTCTTGGACATATTCGTGCAAAGCTAATCTTATTTAGCTGAATGCTAATTTGGCATCATTCCAAATTAATCCAGATAATCGTGACTTTTAAATCAGTTATTGTGACAAGATTCAAATAATTGCATTGGTCATTTTACTGTTTTAGTTTTTGATAGTTTTACTAGTTTTAATAGATTGTAGAGGTTACTAGCTTTGTGAGTTTGTTGATTGAAGTATTTTAACTGGAAGACTGGAAGTATTTCTGTTGATAAATTCTTATATTTTGGTCAGAAGTTGTCTATATTTACTCTATATTTGTGACCAGAGCCTTGCTGTTTGAGAAAGTCGGTGCTAAACTTAATCCTGCATCTACTGTTATTTAATGCCAAACCTAATGAGACTGGAATCTATTTTCATTTCCTGGTAATCAGGTGGTGCCCCAACTTGGTCATTTTGATCTAAATGACTTACTGTAATTGCCTTCAGCATGAATTACTTGGTAGTCAAACAAACCATATTGTTACACAACATCCTTAATTTCACTTTTCATAAGAAATTAGCAATATACAAATCCCGTTGGTAACACGGTTCCTAACAAATACAAATACAGAAAAAAATACAAACATGACTCATGGACACAGACCCTTTGGAAAATGGACTGGACTCTTTGAGTCATACCCTCATTTAATTACGTAAAGAGCATCATTAAGCTTAAAGAGAAGTTGTGCATAGATGTAAAACACTTCCATTCACAGCCACCCTGAACAGCAGCTGGATAAAAAAAAAAAAGAACAAATTTTTGAACCGCAATTTTCCAAAAACACGATCCTGTCCTAAGTGACCTTGGACTGACTTCATTCTCTTGCATGTGAGCAAGAATAGCCCAAACTTAATTCATCCTTGAGCTCGTTTTCACTGCCCTGTTATCTTTAGTCAGGTGATAATGAGAGGCCCCGTCTCATGATTCACCATGTTTCCTATGTCAATAAAAAGAGCAACCGCCACTTTCCAAAGCCTGTGTGACCACGATGACAGACAATGTGTGTATTTGAAAGATGATTTCAGTCTGAAGACATCCTAACACTAAAAGAGATTAAACTCTGACTTTCACCAAGTTATCCTCTCTCTCTCTTTCTCTCTCTGTGTGTTTATGACTCTGTGTTTCAGGATCACTGCTGGCATTGCATGAATGTCTACGGGACTCGTTAGGACATTCACTGGATAAGTACGAACTCAGTTAATAATTACTGACTGCAATAGCAATGCTTCTTCAGATGGCTGGCTGTTGAAGAGCGTGCTTGGGCCAGCACTGGCGGTCCTCTTTAAAGTAAAGTAAAACAGACTAAGCGAGAGCAACCAGCTTTTATGTTTTCGCATACCCACGCCCGGGCGATGGCAGCCCAAATACATACGGCATCAAATTGCATTGCAAAGTCTTCCCCATGGGGACATGTGATTAGCTTTTTACCCTCTCTGATTGGACGACAGCTGGGCACAAGGGTCTTAGAGTGCCAGGAGAAAAACACGCAAGCATGCAGGCATATTTGCACACACATGCACACCAAAGAGACCCACAAGAAATAAAGAAAGCCACTACAAGTGGGGCATGTCTCAGTTTCTCCAGTGGGTTATAATCACTTCTCTCAAGAGAGGAGATCTGCTAAGACTCAACTCAGCTGTTGAGGAACGTGACAGTGCTGCTAATTTAGTTTATTTCATAAAAATAGAGGCCAAAAGTAAGACAAAATATATGATTGTTTAGATTTAATTCACTTTATGCTGTAAAAATATGAGTGACTCGCTAAACTAATCACACTCAAAAAATGTTTTCATATTTTCTTCACATCTACAACTTTTCAAGTTTTTTATTTAGTTTTTATGTCACTTCCACAAGTGGAACAAAATAGATAAATTGTGTTTAAGTTGTGGTGAAAAGAAAAGTCTGTGACATGTCAGATAATCTCAAAAATTAAATAAAATAATGCAGTAAATGTTCAGCTTAAAGCATTTGCTTCAAAAGTCTGCTGTTCTAAAATTTACAAGATTTATCCTTTTTTATTCTGGCAAACCTTCTGTAGCCATCAAAAAACTAAATAAATGACTAAAAGTTTCAAACATTGTCTCCACATTCCAAACTTTCTGTCTTCAGAGCTGCCTCCTTTGGTCTTGTTTTGCTCCTCTTTGTGTTTGGGTGTTCGCATTAATTACACCCATGGATGGTTAAGCCATCCTTTGGGCGTAAATAGCGGCTGGAACTGAGCCTGAATGTATTCAAATGGAGCCTGGGAGGAGGTGGGATGTGATGCAGGACGGCAAAAAAACAAAACAAAGCATGTTTGTCATGTATGCCATCAATAAACCCAATCTAATAATCTCCACACAGCTTGACAAAATCACATGAAGTCTCACCAGCTCTTCTTTTTGCTTTTTCACATACATAAATACTCTTGCTCACACATGGTGGTGAATGGTGTTGAGAGACAAGTGGACAAGCAGAGTATTCTTCCTTCCATTCAGAGCAGCCCGTTAGAGACCGGCTGTTGCCCACGGCAACAACACTTTGCTGCGGATACGTACTGAATGTAAACATTCTTCGTCCCTCGCTATCTCATTGGTCCAGGACAAAACCCGATTATCAAAGACGGACGGAGAAAGGGAGCTGGGTGTTGTAACAAAGTTTTCCGCTGCTCCCTCTGAGAGTTCGCTGCCTCAAAGACTCAATCGAACATCGGTTGTTTGTTTGGCTAGCCACCGAGGCGCCTCGCTAAATAAACTGACACAAAATGGCTGTTTCATGATGAACACACAAAGTGAGAATGACAGGCATGGGCTCTGACAGAACGGTTCAGCTCTTGAAACTGTGACAGCTATTGTGACCACTTTGGTTTCAGGGTCATGAAGCAGAAATTATATCAGTTTAATTAATTAATTGAATGAATGAATGGATTTGTATTTTTCTTTCTTGGGCCTTTTTTTATATTATTATTTCAGGAGAAGAAGAACAACAATATGCTGAGCGAGATGTGTGTCTCCTTAAGGCTATCACTGCTTTGCAATTGTTATATGTTTAGTTTCTTTTTTTATTATTATTATTATTATTTATTTACGTATTTTAAATTTTTACAGTGTGTTACGCTGGCAGAAGAAAATTTGGAGATCAATAAAGTATTTTCTATCTATCTATCTATCTATCTATCTATCTATCTATCTATCTATCTGTGCTTTTTATGGTTTTCATTACTTTACCAATCAAACGTGATCAATAAAATTGATTGTGTTTTTTTTTTATTATTACTTTTTCTTTATCCCAAGAATTAACTAAAAAAAACCTGTAATATTAAACTGAAATCTGTTTTCTACAAAATAATGACAAATACACTGTAAAAACACAAAATCTTGCCAAGGAATTTTGGTTTAGTTTCCACTATAAATACATTAGCACACACTTGAAATAACTCAAAATTAACTTACAAGTCACTTTTCAGCTAAATATAGGAGCTTGTAGCTTGTTTTTAAGTCAATACTTTCTTAATATTGATTTTAAAAAGTATAGTCTGCCAGTGGAACAAGACATTTTTCCACTGTTTTCACTTGAAAACGTGAAAACTTTCAATACTTTTCTGAGGCATTAATTACTGAAGACACAGATAATTATTTATCATCCACACCACTTCCCTGCTCTTTCACCCTCCTACCTTGGAAGGCTTTTCCATGTCCATCAATCAGGTATTTGAGTTCGAAGCTGTAGGATCGCATCTTGTGCTGCATCTCGCTACGAACAGCTGCCATGTAGCTGTCCTCCATTTTACTCGTACAGCAGCTGGGCCCAGCATGCACACACACTCTCAGCGGCTCCCCTTTAAATAACGGACAACAAAGGTTCTGATTCAATCCAGCACCAAGTAAAATAAAATAGAGCATCACTGTTAGCACTTTGACCACCACATTAGTTATCAGGCTAATTCTTATTGATTTGTCAGTCACTTCAGTGCTTCACCAAAGTAATTGCATAGTGATCCCTTTGGGAGCCGACAGGATGACAAGAGTAGTGGTAAACTTTTCACACTCATGCCAATCCCTGCGGTGTGCATGGACTGTTGCGTCTTTGTGCATGTGTCCCCATTGAGCAGCCAGACATTTATATATGGCTGCAAACCAAGCTGTCAGGCAGCTGACTGAGATCAGGGGGGAAAGAGACATCAGAGGAGCAGACGGCTGCACTGTAAAACATTCCAGACGCATTTAGCTGTGTCTATATTCTATTCTTAATGTCAACTTTTGATTTTGAATCTAAATGTGTGAGTTTGTGAAAGATAAACGAACAGTAGTAAGTTGTATAAACCTTTTATTAATTTTGTCAATTGAGTTGGGAAAAACAGGAGTGGGAACTATTTCCCAGAATGCTTAGCGGCATGTTTTTGTATCGTGAGATGGAAGTGCGTTACATAGATCTGGTTCCTGTGTCTTATTTAGAAAAATGTCTTTTTAATGCAAAGCTTGAGGATAATGTCCTGTCAACACTAAATGTTTGTGAGATGAATTCATTGTAATGTTTAATAAAATTTAATAAAATCATCATGCACTGACAGCAGAACTGCCAAACCTTAAGCTATTCTTATTACAATCGACTGAGTTAGTGGGGGGGTTTACACATTTTTTAAAACTGTCATTTTGTCCTGACTGTGTCATATGAGACATGAAATCTCTGAAAATATTTCTCCTCAACATTTATTTCTTTGCAATTAGATTGGGGGAAACCAATCTGTTGCACAGTTCAACCTGGCAACATGCCTTTGAGACAATACACAGGGCAAACCTGACCCACCTCCACCGGAGGTTCGCCTGTCAGACACTCAGAAGAGCAAATTAACCCGTAAGCGTCCACTATGTGAAACAGATTCTTTTTCATTTAAAAAACTTGCACAGGGGCGCCCCCCACAAGATGCTGCCCTGGGCGGTTACCCATGTTGCCCATATCAGCTACTAATTAAAAGAGTTACATACTTCAACTATAATATGAAACAACCATTTCTGTTTAAAATGTATTTCTTACTGGACTACTGATAAGTACAATGCACTTAACTGGCAAAGATATGTAATTTCAGCAAAGTGTTCTTTAAGTAAAAAAAAAAAAAAAAAAAGAGCAGAAAATGTTACAAACTGGTTAAATAGGAGACGTAGACGTTCAAAATGCACTTTTGAACCATTGAGCTGTCACTTCCATCTGCTGTGTCAGATCTAAATGATTCCAACTGTCGCATAAGCACAATCGTTCTTCGAAAACAAGGAGGCTGCAAATGATCCACTTATAGCCCACGAAAAGACGGCTCACTTTTATGTCATAGTTTTACTTCATTGGTGTTGCTTTTCAAACAGCACAAAAATATACCAATCTGGTCAAAACGCTTGTTCTTTCTGCTACGGTCACATAAAATCAGGTTTCTTCTGCCAAAAATGCAAACTTTTCCCCTCTAGAGCTCTTCTCAGTGCATCTAAAATGAAAAGTTTGGCTAAGAAAGAAAATTTATTTGCTTTTTCATACATAGCTTTGTTAAATGACATCTATTAAGTTCTGTTTAATGATAAAAAAAAAAATATGTTTTAAATAATAACAGCAGACTCTTAAGCAGTGTTAGCATACATTTAGCAAAGGTTAATGCCTTGATGATGCTGTGTTTTCACTTTGGAATGAGAGAAGGAAGCAAGCAGTAAAATATCCATATGATACATAACATTTAAAATATAAAGTACATTATCTTGTAATTTGGACAACAAAAAAGTATGCTACCAAGAAGCAATGTAATGTTTTTGCATAACAAGGATGCTCCAAGGTAATAGATGGCAAATCCCGAAATGAATCCTGTGAACTTTTTCGAGGATAAAAATTAACACGAAGAGGATTTTTGAGTAAAGTCGCTGCTGAATGAAATGGCGAGAACTGTGTCTTTCACTCTGAGCACCAAAAGGGGAAAAAAAAGGAAAGTCTGTGTAACACAAAATATAGTTTGTGGAGTCTAAAAAAGCTCCAGCCATCATTTGCATTTAAATCTGAATTTTGATGCTCCACATATATTCTTAATAGGATTTTTACATTAGGAATTTGCCTATTGTTTACATTTTAAATAGTTTTGAGGAAATTTTTAAATTAGATAACAAATAATGTAATAAAAATGGAAGTAAGTTGTTTTCTACAAAACATTTCTGTGAAACATGAAAAGGTTTTAGATAAAAGAAACAAAAAGGTGAAGATTTTATGCCGCCACTTTCTCTAAGGGATGTTTTTTTCTTTTGTGTGAATATGAATATTTATTTTAAACAATATTCTAAATTTCCTGTTTTGTTCCAGATTATCCAACACTGCTTTAAATGAATTAAATAAAAGAGAAATCTATATTTCAACTGGGATTATTTTTTCTTTGAAACAGATGGAGGCTTTATAACAGCTGCAGTGTTTTGGAGTTTTGTCATTAAACAACTTAGATTGGACTTTGACAAAAGATCAGATTTTGAAAACTTGATTGAAATATTTTTATTGAATATTGCGATTTCCCCCATTTCCTCATAATTACTCCCTTTTCTTTCCTTTTCTTTTCCATGATTGCAGTGTCAGAAGTCGTCAGTCTCCCTGACCTTTATGACCTTTGTCACTAATTCCTATATTAGTTGCACCCATTAAGACTTGGAAAAACTATTTTTGTTTTACATCCTATTTGACTACTTTGTTTAGACGTGTGGATTTAAGTTTAATTTTCTTTCCTAGACTGGTTGGATCAAATATTAAATGGCACACACCTGATTTCAGATATTTGCATTTTGTGCCTGGTGCTGTATGTGGAAGGACTTTATCTTCAATAAACTCCAGAATATCATAAATGTACTCTTTGGCATTCTTGTACAGAAAAAAACAAACACTTTTTTGCATAATTGAATCACGTAAAAAGAAATAATTAACTTAATAAATGAATAAAATACTGTCTGACCGCACTAAGATACGTCTGCACTGAAATTGAGGGCAAATCTTTACAAATGTAAAGGAATTATTTCTTAAGAGTGTTTTACAGATTATAAATTACTACACTATCGAGCTGAAAATAAATTGGCACCAGTCATTAACTGTAACAGAAACAATAATTTATTCAAATTTGAGCATCATAATAACTTCTTTTATCTTTTTGAAAAAATTTACTTTTAGGAGTATTTTTACTGTGCTGTTCTTTTTACCTGTACTGGAGTAATTTTATTTTGAAGTATTTTTGAGTAAAATTTCTGGACTTTCTACCCACTGAATGAAAAACAAACATGTTTTAACCAAAAGTCACCAGACACAGACACACACCTAAAGTTTTTGTTAAAGTTTCATGAGATTTATATTGAAAGAATCTGATTCGGAAACATTTCTTCTGCCTGATTGTGGGTTTTTTTTCATTACTTTTGTGAATTATTGTCATTTTTGTCCTTAAAATAGCAAAATTATGACTTAACTTTACATTTTGGTCCAATTTTTAAATATTAAGTGATTAGTTACCCAATACTTGAGTGAACTTTTTCACTCTTACTTGAGTAATTTTTTGGACGGCTACTATTTACTTTTACTTGAGTAAAAGTATAATTGACTACATTTTTTGTGCACTCTGCTACTAAAATATAACATTTATTTCATAATACTCTAAGTGTAATATGCATGTTGCGTATTTTTCTAAAACATCATGCGTTAAAACTAATAAAGGAATACTATTTAGTGACTTACCTGTACCGGGTCTTTCTGGCACCAGTTCCACGGGGCCGATCTGGCGCATCATGTAGGCTATCTTCACCTCATGACAGCTGCCTGCATCGGCTGCCCTGCAGCCAGCCTCCGGAAAAAGTGCAAAACACAACAGAATGACCCGAAACAAGTGCACGTTCTGTATGTCTGCGCGAAACATCGCAACATGTCAGTCGCACGGTGAAGTCTGGCCGGTTAATTTGAATTCCTGAGGGTCCCACCGGGTGAGTGTGAGTGAAAACTTCATCTGCAGTCGGTCTGCCCGGAGCCCACTGTCAGACTGGCAGGGCCCTCCTCTCTCCCCTCTGCTCCCTCCCCCACTTCTAATTCAATCACCACGTCTTTATGCACAATAAAAATCTATATCATATAGACTGTATTTATACACTCTCTCTCTCTCTCTCTCTCTCTCTCTCTATATATATATATATATATATATACATATATATATATATATATATATGTATATATATATATATATATTCAAAATAAAACTTCATGCAAAAGCAATGAACCAACAACTAGTCTAATATGAAGTACAACAACCCCATCAGACCACAGAGTCACCATTCGGTTTTTAAACATGACACAAACTTTTAAACAAACTTACCTCATTTAATGCTTCATTATCAACATTCGTTTGCAAACTATAACTGAATTGTGATGCAGAATCACAGGAACGTTTTCCCGTGGAACAATGGCGCCCCCTCCTGACGTCTCACACGCTTACGTCATAACTAAACTAAATGCCCAAATTACACTTTCAACAATTTCTTTGGCTGAAGATCCGTTTTATGAGTAAATCATTTCTAAATGTCGTCATTTCATCTATTTTTTAAATAAGCCAGGAAAGTTTTTCTTAGTTCGTCTATTTTTTTTGATACACCTGAAAAAGCGATTCATAATAATAATAATAATAATAATAATAATAATAATAATAATAATAATAATTCAGGAAGAAGACCACGTTTTTAAATTGTATTGCCCTTTCTAGACCTGATGGTTTTTTTAGTAAGCTGCTGAAATAAACAGCCTGACTTTTTTTTAATTTTTTTTTTTTAACCCAAAAGGGTTTGTTTACAAGTACAAAGTGGATGAAAGAACTAGCTCAATATGTAAAAGAGGGAAATAAATTGACGGTGACGCGTGGTGGTCCGAGGTTGTAACAGTACCATTCATTTTAACATATGAAGTTGTGCAAAATTACGTGTGTTTTGGTCTCCTTAAAAAAAAAAAAAAAATCACGAGCCAGCCAGGAGTCGAACCTAGAATCTTCTGATCCGTAGTCAGACGCGTTATCCATTGCGCCACTGGCCCGCTGATGAACACAGTGCCACTTTCCTTAATGGACTTCAAAACGGAACTTGTGTTGCTCTGAATTCGGCAGACACTAAGGGACTAGAGCTCGAGTCCTGCTGGAAATACAAGAATCGGATTTACATTAGGAACAGTAATTTTTAGTAAAACGGAAAGTCCTAATCATTTTAGAATTTTCTTTTGTTCGTTTGATTACTACCTTAAGAATGATGCATTAAATGTGCAATTTAATTAATGTAACTCTTAGTGTTAGTGTTGCTGATGAACGGAAACGTTCAGTGAAACAAGTTCTGGAAATCCAACCACAT
Organism: Poeciliopsis turneri; assembly: GCA_922788865.1. NCBI lineage: Eukaryota > Metazoa > Chordata > Actinopteri > Cyprinodontiformes > Poeciliidae > Poeciliopsis > Poeciliopsis turneri. The sequence continues at coordinate 24,225 of CAKLNU010000154.1, read as the reverse complement.
TGATTTGTTATTAGAAGAAAACTTGGCAGGCTGATAGACGATTAGTACCAATTCTTAGTAAAAAGTCGGTAGCATGACCGATTGGTCCTCGGCCGTGATTTACGCTCTAAAGTAAATTAAACAAAATTGTTTAAGAGAAAAAAAAAAAAGTTATGCCCCGTGTGAGGCTCGAACTCACGACCTTCAGATTATGAGACTGACGCGCTGCCTACTGCGCCAACGAGGCCTGAGAGCGTTGGTCTCCAGAACTCAATTTGTGGAGTGGGAGACGGAGTGTGCCATACAGGGTGTTGTGGTTTGGTTGCGTAAAATGCTGGCTGTACTCTATAAGCACCTTTATAACTATATATCCTAAAATGTTAATGTTACTCGTTGATTCAATTTGGTGATTTCATTTGCCCTTTATTCGTTATTTTACATACGATCCCACAAGACTGATTATTGTGTCAAATATTCTGATGTTATCTTCAAATAACGTCTTTATTTTTCTTTTCCGTGTCATTTTCCACGGTAACTCGGAGCAGCTGTATAATTGCTGCGGCCCCTTTAACTCCAATCTCCCGCGTTCCAACTTAAGCGGAAACAGAATAGCATTTTTTTCCCCTCTATTTAAGCGCGCCAACAAGGACCGTTCAAGTGGGTCTGTTTGGGTTCATCGGGTTCTGCAGAGCAGGCTGCTGGTTTTTTATGTCATCTCGCTGGTCTTCGATTAAAATGCCGGAGGAAACGTCCACAGCGTCGGGTTCTGGAAGGTAAATTAATCGTTTGGAATTGTTCACTGCCGCCACAACACAAAAAATGGCTAGCGCGCTTTTAGCTTGTTCCCGCGGTAATGTTTACGGTGTGACACGTAGCTGTTGAGTGGAGCGTGTTACTAGTTCAGAGGTTCTGTTAGGAAGACTATTTTTTCTCGGTGAAGTGATATTTTGTTCTTAACGCCATCGTCGCTATCACTTAGCACTCTTCGGCTAACTGGCTAGCAGCCACGAGACGCTAACAACAATAAGGCGTCGCCATCGTTTTCTGTTGCAAACGAACTCCACTAAGTCAGCAATAAAGTTTATTGTCTCGGACAATGATTTGTTTCTGGACTCCCCTAGCGCCGAGGAGAAGCCGTGCTCGTCGACAGCTGCAGCAGAAACGTACGTCTGGATTCTGCAAACTTTTTTCGTGCTTGTATGACCTAATCCCTGAATATGAAACCTCTTTATGTGCACGTCTTCCCTCCTCGCAGCTCCGGTGACGTTATGGAGGAGGCTAAAAAGCTGATCGGCACGGGAAAAAGGCATCTGGTGATGGGAGATGTAGTTTCTGCCGTCAATGTCTTCCAGGAAGCCTGCAGCCTGCTGTGAGTCTGCATAACAAAACGCGTTGAAGAAATATTCATGCTGAAATTTATATTATGTCACCTGGCACTTGGAGCACTTAATTGCACCAAGTGCCACAAGATGTTAGAGTAAGTATTGTTTCAATTTCTGTCATTTTCACCTCATTTCTTCTTCTGCAGGGCTGCAAAGTATGGGGACACAGCAGATGAATGTGGTGAAGCCTTCTTCCTCTGTGGGAAGTCTCTATTGGAGCTTGCAAGGTTTATTATTACATTTAATTTTTCTTTTTTCCTCTACCATATAAGCAAAATATACTACAAATATCTAAAGGGCTGCATTGAACTCTTCCTTCTTTTTTTGCACATTTTATGTTTCGAAGCACTTAATCCTTCTGTTTGATTTATCTAAAAACTCTTATTTTTAGACTTTGAATTAATGGTTTGATGCCTTGAAACATGAGAAAACTGCTTAAAAAAAAAAAAAAAACATAACTTGCAAGTATATTTTGGTGACATTTCAGTTCTGCAGACCATAGTTAACTTCTAAAAGCTCTTTCTGGTGTGCAGTTCTGTAAACAAAAGTTCTGTTTTGATCTAATCCTGTTTTGTGAACCAGGATGGAAAACGGTGTCCTTGGTAACGCCCTGGAGGGAGTCCCAGAAGAATCTGAGGAAGAGGAGCAGCCCAAAAACCCAAACCAGGAGACTGCAGACAACCTTGATGGTCAGTTCACTTCACCGTCATTTTGATCCATGCAACTTAGCTTAAGTCATTCCTCTTAAGTTTGAACATTTCTAAAATATTTTTGTCATTTTTTGCAAAGACTAATCAGGTGTGTCTTACTTAAACTGGTCTTTTCTGTACATTTCTGCTGAGATGATGTCAAGAAATCAAATGTTTGCCACTCTGGTGCAGAGAAAACAAGACGAGAGCTGCGAGAGCAGGTCTATGATGCAATGGCAGAGAAGGAAAAGATGAAGGTAGAGCCTAAAGAGGAGGTGAAAAATGAAAACGCAGAGTCAGAGGAGGCTGTAGACCCTGAGACGGGAGAAACCTCGGGTTCTGCTGATGTTGAGGAGGAGAAAAGTTCTGTCCAAGCAACTGAAGAGGTCCGAGATGCTTCAGCACAAGCTGTGAATGAAGATGAGAAGGAGGATGAAGGAATTGAAGAATCAAATGCAGAGGCTGAACAGACTGAAACTTCAGAGGGTAGTAGCTGTTTAGAGACAAAACACTGGTGTTTTAAACCTTTTTAACGCTTTACGTCCAAACATCCCACATAGTGAACCGAGGGAGACACTGGTGTGCAGCAGGGGAAACTTTTTTGGTTTTTTTTAATGGTTTTTATGCTTTTCTAAAAGTTTAAAATCCTTTAACACTTTTTACTTTTTCATTTCAGATGACGACGATGAAGAAGATGAGGATGAAGAGAACAACCCACAAGATAATGTGAGCTTCTGTTTAAAGAAACCTGCAATTTCTGGAATATTTTACATGAATGGCAATTATTTAATTTTCCTTTGGGATCAAAGTGTTCTTAAATTTTGAAACGCTTTCAGGAAGAGGAGGATGTTGGGAATTTGCAGTTGGCTTGGGAGATGCTTGAGGTGGCCAAAGTCATTTTTAAAAGGCAAGTGTTTCATGTGGAAAAGTCAAAGTGCAGATCTGATTTTTGTCTCTCAATGATTAGATTAATCCTGGTTTGGTCTTTATTTTGAGAACCTGTTCATAAATTTCTCTCTTCTCTGCAGAAAGGAAAGCAAGGACGACCAGCTGATGGCAGCACAGGCTTATCTGAAACTGGGTGAAGTCAGTGCAGAAACTGGTAAACTGCAGAACTAAACGGCTCACAGTGGCGTCATCTGTCTCCGCTGCAGGTCTAAGGTCTTTTATTTCCAGGTAACTATCCTCAGGCGCTAGAAGACTTCCAGGAGTGTCTGACTATGCAGCTGAAGCTCTTGCCGCCTCACTGTCGCCTGCTGGCCGAGACGCACTACCACGTTGCCACGACGCTGGTCTCCATGGACCAGTACAACCAGGCCATCCAGCACTACAACAGCTCCGTAAAGGTCATCGAGACGCGTCTAGGTATGAACAGTTTATACGTCTTATTAAGCCGTAGCAATAACAAAAACTCTTTTTATCCCAATTAGAAAATGCAGAAATATTATTGTGAATCATTTTTTTTACCTGAACAAAAATGAATTTTTGGGCTCATTTTACTTTTAAAATGAAATTTAAATTTTTCCTTCAATTTCTTTTTCTGCTATGTAGAAAACTATAACAGTACATTAACAATTGATTTCATGTAATAGTTGAAGAATTTTTCCTTCGCTTGTTTAAAAAACATGCATCGTCTGCATGTTTACGGGTCCTAAGTGTTGTAGTTTTTAAACTTTAGCAGATGAAATTCCCTCATTGTCTGGAGAATCAGCCCCTCTCATTCTGAAGCTAACTTTAGCTTCATTAAATCATGGTTTTTGCAGCCATGCTCCAGGAGATCATTGACGCAGCGGCTGGAGATGACTGTGCTGCAGAGGAGAAAAGTGAGCTGGAAGAACTCAAACAGCTTCTGCCTGAAATCAGGGAAAAAGTGGAAGATGCCAAGGAGAGCCAGAGGACAGCCAGTGCTGCCTCCCAGGCAATCCAGCAGACGCTGGTGAGTAAATCCAAACTGGTCATGAATCAGTGACCAAACTGGTCACTGATTCATGACCTTCCTCTGGATGTACAGAGGAAGGTTGGTGCTAAACTGATCTCTTGCAGGGAGCTCCCTCTACTTCAACATTCCCATGTGAAAATGGCGGCCCGTCATCCTCGACTGCTTTTGCGTCGACCAGTCAGGTAAAGCTTCACCACCTGCGTTTCCATTAATAAAAAATACACAAATTTAAAATTATGGGAATAAACTCACTTGATGGAAATGCAGCAATTTTGAGAAAAAAAACTCACTTTTCTTTTTTAGGTTTTAGTGGCGGGATGAGATTTTCAGGCATATCAAAATGATGTAGTTCATAAAACTGTAATGGAAATGAGTCATGTGACCAAGAACCGGATATTGCTACTGGCAGAAACCCCGAAGAAGTCAACAAGAAGTAGTTGGAGTATCATTGCTTGTAATGTTTTTAATGATTTATCATGTGGACAAGCTTATGTTTTGTTTTATTTAATTTGGTTTTAGCAGAAAGTGGACAAAGATTTGTGTACGTTTATAATGGAAGCACATCTGTTTCTGACTTGTTAAACTGTCTTTGAGCCTGAAGCAATCATCACCATTTCTCACTTTTAGATTCCAGTGAAAACCTCTGAAAGTGCTTCGTCTTCCAAAGCAGTGTCTGATATCTCTCACCTCGTTAGGAAAAAGGTAAAACTTTAAATCTGTAATTCAATATGTTTATTTTTGTCTTCCAGGATCAAAACAGATTTTTCTTTTTTGGTGGAGAAACGTGTGATTATGATTGCCTGCTTTGTGTTTCTGGTTTGTGGCCATGTCGCTGTTGGAGTCCAGTAGGGGTTTAATCATTGGGTCGTTTAGGCGTGGTCTCGCTTTTGTTTGGCTTGTTGCATGTCTTGGTGTTTGTGTTGTGGCAGGACTTGGTGCTAGAAGATGAAACTTGCTTTGTGTGCATGAATAAATGATGTGATTGGCTGCTGTTTCCATTTAAATCACCCTGATTGGTTGTTTTCCGTCAGTTGCTGCTGTGCTCAGAAGCTTTCGGTCTCCATTTGTGTCTGTCCAGAGGAAACCTGAAGAGGAGAGCCCAGTAAAGGACACAGATGCTAAGCAACTGAAACAGGAAGCCACAGTTAATGGCAGCGGTGACTCTAGTGCCAGCAACAGCAGTGAAACCCAGGAAGGAAAATCAAAGGAGGCGAGTTATAGGCCCGTCTTACCACGTCTACTAAACTCGGGAAACGTGAAGCGGTTCTGCTAATCTGTGCAGTTGGATTTCTAGAGTCAATATTTGTTTCTGGTGGGATTCCCAGCTTCTTGGAAGGCAAGAAATGGTTTTTGAAATCCCAATTAGGTCATATTTATGCCATTCAGAATAGATGGCTGTCTTGGATTCCTTTCTTAAGGTCTGCTATACTCAGATGTGTCTTGGTGCGCATCATTGGTGACATCAACGATGCCTAACCCTGTCGCAATTAATCACACGATACATTAAAACAATGTTTACAGAATGTTCATAACTATTTTTATTTATTTAAAATGTCTTCCAGTCCCAGCGTTTAAATGTTTATTGAACTTTTGAGAATGTCTTCTTGCATTATGATCATTACTTGAACACCTGAGTGAAGTTGGCCCCCCACCTTGTCTAATTTATCTTGAAATTAGACAAAATTGGTGTCAAACGTTTATACAGCAAAATGTAAGTTTGTGCTGCTTTGATTTTCAAAGATATTAAGAAATTGTCATTTGGAAATGGAAACATTCTTTTATCTTTATAAAATTGAGTTGGCTGGTTCACCTTTTAAACTTTTATTAATATCTTCAAAAGTAGTTGAGTTGACTGACAAATTTTGTCTGAAGTAAAGCTCAACTAGCAGCCACATGACCTTACCCTTTGCTTGTTTCCTCCAGTCTGCCGCTGTAGAGTCTTCCTCATGACCGCCTGGATCCTCTTCATCACTCTGAAACCAGCACAGCATGCCTCTCCAGCTCCTCACATCCAGTACTCTTGTTTCTGTAAATAAGACTCATTTTCACTGATTTGTCTGTCACGTTTTTGTATACTTGTGGTAAAAAAATAAAGAATTTGCAGATGTAATTGTGACTTTTTTTTTCTGTGCATATTTGGTTGCAACAAAGCAAATTTCCTCAATTTTATGTTTTTTTTTTTTTTTTTTGTAAATCTGGCAACAATTAAAGGATTTATTTGCCACAAAATCATTCATATTGAAAACATGAAATGTTCATTATTGTAGCAGGAGGTGAGATGTCCAAATAATAAAAAGCTTATTTTCTGGGTTGATTTTAAACATCGACATGATTCATGGAAATATCTAATACTTGACAAAATAATGGAATTGTATATTTTATTTTTTTCTGCACACTTTCTCCATATAGAAAATGGCGTTGCTTCAAAAGTATGTCACTCATTTTGGATTCCAAGTTTGTAGCAGAAAATATTTATAAACTGTGAAGAAACTAGTTTATCAAAGTCCCTAAAATGCCAAGACGCATCGACTGAAATCTTTATGCATTTTCACATAAGTTTGGATGACTGACATTTTCAAAAACACCTTAGAAAACCACCATTTATCAGTTGTTCTACTGAAGCCCCACCTATAAAGTGCTATGCCAGGATTGTGGATTTGTGATTGTAGAGAACAGAAAAACAACTTGTGAATTACTTGGCAAAGAAACGGCTAATGCAGTAGCTTCTTAAGCTGGTTTATTAATAAAACCACAAAGACTGTATCACACTAATAAAGCTACAGAAGTTTGTACTTAAGATGGATTACTGAAACTACATTGAACTTGAGATTTGCTTGCTAACCAAATTGCTCTCATGCAGTTGCTAACTTGTGGTTTTAAATTAAAATTTCTGTTTTCTGCTGGCAAATTTTTGACATTCAAACATATTTTAAAAAATTTCTAGCAAATTTTAAACTTTTATAACTCCAATTGTCTAGAACTAGATTAATCTCAAAAAGTGTTTTGGCGGAAGTGTACTCCTTTCCTGATTGCTTCTGCAATGAAAGCTCCAATACGCTGCAGTTTTCTCTTTTTGGAGTGAATGTTTCTAAGTGTTACCCCAACTGTTGGGGAGGCAAAAAACTTGTTACCATTTTAAGGAGTTGTTGGCTGTTTTAAGAGGTCAAAGTTCACATCAGAATCAGCTTGGTCCTTCAGCTGAGTGGCATGTAAACATCCGGCTGATCAGAGATGCAGCTCCTGTTGATTTTGTTGTGAATACTTGCATGTACTTCTACATTTGCTATTTAAATGTTTTTTTTTCCTTCATTAATCCATAAACTGCATTAGTAATCTTTGTCCAGTGAACGTTCTTCCACCTGATCCGTGAATCCCTACAGCGCTTTGATATGCACTAAAGTCTTCTTGACCGGTTCTCTGATTAATGTCCTTTTTTGAATCCCTACAGGATGCATCAAACAGAATCAAATGCTTTGTCTACTTACTCAGGCAGAGTTATTAAAAATTCAACGGACACAAAATGGAAGAGCTATTAAAGCCACATTAGCAGCATTTAATTAAATCTCCTGTTTGTTGCGCATCTCTGCGTGCAGTGCAGCAGATTTAACTCATCATGCAGGGCCGGCACAAGGCTGTATGAGGCCTTGGACAGAATTTGACTTGGGGCCCCCTTTTGTTGCTAAAAACATCAGCACCTTTAACGGCTTCGTACATTTAGTGAAATCTCGGAGAGGTGGAGTAGTTTAAATGATCAACCTAAAAAGCAATAAATTATAATCGCAGTTTACTAATTTATATTTGTGAACAAACAGCTCAAACTCAAAGATTACACTCATAGCATCAGATTGTTGCTATGGAAACAAAACAAAATGAATATTGTTCTTTGAACTTTTACAAGGTAAACTTGCCAGATCCTGAAAAGCTTGCACATAAATGTAAAACAATTTTAAAAAATGTTAATTATGCATGCTAAAACCATCAAATCAAATTTAGAAGCATTGATAAACTCTATAAACAAATGTTACATTTATGTATCGGTGGTCTGTGTAGAAATATTAGCATTTATGGGGCCCCTGGACCCCTGGGGGCCTTATGGAGCTGCTGACTTAATTTGGATTAAACAGAAGTAAAAATAATTGATATTCATTTTAATTGGATTTTTTGGTTTGTTATTTTTCAGAGTAGTTGTAGGTTTAAATAGTGTTTCACTGGCGATGTTTTCCAGTAACATATAATTACCCAGTAATATTTTTACATTCCCTGCCTACTTCACATCTTTTAGTACAAAAACACAGTGGACCGCCTCGGCGCCCCGACCACCGGGCTCAACACGTTTTCTGGACTGAGCGGAGTTCTGGAGAGTGTGACGTCATGTGCAAAGGGTCAGTAGTTTGATTCGCAGAACTGATCTAATCGTTTCCATAGCAACAACCAGAAACAAGATATTGCCTCAGAACTTCAGTGAGGTCACTGATGAGGTCACAGAACATCATAGATCAAAGAGGTTCTGAGGTTCTGCTTGTCTCTCAGAAAGTCAGTCAGAACTGAAACGTTCAACTTAGGAAACCAAAATGAGTAATCTCAGAAACGTACAAGCCCGTGTAATTTTTTCACTGGGATTTGGACTTGGTTTCATCGTGGCTGTATGTGTGAAGAAACTCTTTAATTATTACCGCTCTGGAAGAGATATGGACACCAGAATTATTGCTGACCCGGACGGGGAAGTTGCCACTCTTGCCACTGATAACCCGCCTGCCACTGCTGATCGTCCTGCCCTTCCCACCACTGATGCCCATCCTGCCCCTCTTGCCACTGATGCTCATCCTGCCCCTCTTGCCACTGATCCTCCATCCTGCCCCTCTTGCCACTGATCCTCATCCTGCCCCTCTTGCCACTGATGCTCATCCTGCCCCTCTTGCCACTGATCCTCATCCTGCCCCTCTTGCCACTGATCCTCATCCTTCCAAAGTTAAAGCAAAACGAAATCAAAGATTAGTTTTACATGATGTCTACTTTTTGGTAATTTTATTTTTGATTTGTTATAACATCGAGTTTCTTTATTCTTATTTTGGTGATTTCTGTACAGTTGTCTTGACTGTGATTTTCACAATTTATTTTTTCATTAACTTTGGCTCACTAGAGCCGTTGCCTGACAGACGCAACTACGACCAAAATTATGAAGTTCCTGACATTGATGATCTTCTGGCCACTGATGATTTTCCTCCCCTTCCTGCCACTGATGCCCTTCCTGCTACTGCTGTTAGTCCTGCCACTGCTGATGGTCCTGACCCACCGGCAACTGATGCTCATCCTGCCTCCCTTGCAGGACGAGCAAGAAGGACAAAAAGGGCTGCTCGTCCTGCACTTCCTGCCACTGCTGCCCATCCTGCAACTGCTGATTGTCCTGTTCTTCCAGCCACTGCTGCCCATTATGCCACTAATGCTCATCCTGTACTTACTGCCACCAATGCTCGTCCTGCCCTTCCTACCACTTTAAAACTCTCCCCTGTAATACAGGCAGTATGGGAAGCATCGCTCCGTAACAGGAAAAAAAAGCATTTTTTTCATTATTAAATTTTTATTTTTTATCAGGGCTTATCCTAGCTAGGATTGTAATCTTCCAATCAATAATTCGCATTTCTTTTAAATCAGGGGTGTCCAAACTTTTGGTCAAAAATTGTAGATTCAAAAGTAGTAGTAAAAAAAACCCAGGCTAAGAACAACCAGATACAGCTGTCTGATTTTTATTGTAGATCCTTAACTTGAAAGAGATTTTTTCCAACGGTGTATTAGGGTCTTTTTAGATAGATAGAAAAGGATTATATGTGCACCGAACAATTTCTGGAAAAATTTTCAGAAAAAATTTGAAATTCAAAAATTGAATTTTCTTTGGAAAAAATTTCTGATACCTGAAAATATATATTTTTGGTAAGCCCTAAAACAGTGAGGGTTTGGTCTTTGTTACATATTGGGGGTGTCAAGAGAAGTGGAGTTTTGATGACTTTACTGAGACCTTCGTGACAACTGAGGATGAAGAATCTGCATCTTCACATCCCAGCATCCCAGACGAACCTCTTCTTCACTCCAGGGAATGGGGACGCAGAACTGCAGGAGGGTGTTGGACTCCCAGCATGTGAAAGGTCTGACCTCGAGGAGGGGGTGTCAAGAAAATCCGAGATCATCCCACTTCCCCATGCTGGAGATTTTAGTTAACAGTAACAATGAATAAAGTTACCTTTGAAATAAGTCACACAAATCACATCTAGACCCAACAGTAGACCCAGACTGCAATAAAATAAACCTGGTTGTGTGTGTTGTTTTTGTCTCCTGCAAACTTAGTTTTAATTATACTTATTTTTTCTATCTAATCATAAGAAATCATAGTCAGAGAGAGAGATGAGACAGGAAGAGCAGGTTTCCTGAAAAAAGAGGAAGTAAGTTTCCAGCTTGCAGATGTATAAAAATAGCTGAGATCAGTCCTTATTTAAAAGCATAAAAGTTTTAAAGGATGAAATCTACACATTTTGAGTAATAAGATAAGATTTAAAGGAAAGTACTTATATTAATATTGGTTTACTTATAACAATACTTACACTCGTGGGAAAACTTACAAGTAAAACAAGTAACTAACTTTGGTATCAAATAATAATAAAAGAGTAATAAGTTGTGGTTATCATAAAATTATAAATGAATGCTAAATCAGAGAAACTAAAAGGGTTATGAATGTGATTCTAACATTAAACGTGAAATGGTGTAAAACATGTATCTACTATTAAAGATCACTGATGATGTGTTGGAGGTGGATAAGTAGGGGAAAGGTTAGGGGTAAAATGGGGACTAACAGGAAAGCAGAGATGATCAAGGCCTTATTAGGACATAGAAGGACATGGGAGGAACATTGAGCAACCCTGAGACATTAGCCAAGACATCAGGACAAGATATCTCTAAGACAGTGATGGAGATGAGTACATCTGTCCAAACAAGTTACCCAATAAAGCAAGCACAGCAACAGTGTTAGCCAATGAAAATGCACCAAAGCGGGTATAAGCCCTATATAAGGGGAGAGCAAAAGAGGAATCTTTGGTTGGATCCTCCAGGCAGCTTCGAGTCAAGACCGAGATGGACAAAGAACTCTGCAGCTGAAGAAGAGCCGGGGCCACAGAGCCAAAGACTGTCTTCGCATGGGGACCAACCCGTCAGCCCCGCAACATGTGGCTTCAAATCGCACTTCTCTCAGACTTTGGAGTCTTTGGTTCAGACTCCAAAGACAAAGACAAAGATAAAGACCAAGGAAAAGATAAAGACCAAGGAAAAGATGAAGACCCAAGTCCTGTGTGACTTCACCATCGATGCAGAGATGAAAGCTCATCAGACCAACAGAGATCCCTGCCTTCGTCAATCAACCTCCTCCTCCTGCTGCAACACCTTCTTCATCATCAGACCAGTTCTGGGGTTCGAAACACCAAACTCCGTCCGTCTCTCTCAAAGGTTCCCTTTTTAGTTCTTAGTATCAGCGATAGGGAAAAGATAGGCTAGATGATTGATTTTACTTATTTGATTATTTCTGCTACTGAATTAAGCTGTACTGACCCTTGCAAAATTGCTTTACTAATAAATATTTAGTATAAAGAAAATCTAAAAGATGTTGTGGACATTCAATTAATGAGTCACCTCAAAGTTCTTTGATGGTAGTAAAATAGCTATGATGTTTGATTCTGGGGAAGAAAAGTAGGTAATGTTTTATAGGTTGCTTTAGCCCAAATTTAAAACAACATCCTTGGGACTCGCCAGAGTCACTAAAACCAACCTGATTCAGTAACAAGTGCAAGTTGCAAAAAAGAGAAGGAGCGACCGTTAACAGATGTGCTCTGTGAAACTAGTTGGCTGTATGCTGCTCAGTCTGGCTAATTCACAGGGGGAAGAAGGGTGGGACATCTGGATGTAGGCCGTAGAAATCAGGTGAATTCTTTCTGGAAACCAGCTTAAACAGAGTTTACTTTAGTTCTGGATAGGGTAAATCCCAGCAGATTTAGGAAACTCAATTTACCCGTTAGATGGAGAGCTGGTAGCACATCTCCCCTCTCAGAAGAGGAAGTAGTGACTGAGAGAGTAGAGAGTGAAGGAAGGGGGGCGTGTAGCGGCAACAACAATGTCATAAATAGTTAATCTATACAAAGTATTACACCTGTTTTTAATTAAACTTTTTAATAACATTAAAATTAAACTTAGATTCTTTAGAACATAAACTAAACTTGAACAGACCACCCAAAATGCAAAGTTTAAAGCCAACGGAGGAAAACGTCTACATGCGCAGAAACTGCGTCAAAGAAGTAGCTAAATATGCTAGTGCGGGTTATTTGCGCCCACTTCTTCATGTCATCATTCTTCATATTTACACATTTATGCTGTGACAACTGGTGTTCCCACATATTTAATAGCCTAAAACCTCTCGCGAAAGCCGGTTAGCGAGTTCTAACATGTAAACAAATAGCGCTTCCGGTTTGCGGCGGAAGTCCCGCCCATAATTCAGGCAAAGCCTCATGAGAGCTAAGAATAAGGCGGATATAAATGTCGGTTTCAACTGCAAGTTTGTCATGCAGAATATTAGAACTTTGGAGACATTGAGAGGAGAGGAAATATATTTATTTATATATTTATTTTTAAAAAATATATATTTGCCTAAATAACATCTAGAATAAGATTTTTTTTATTTGTTTTTTGACAAAATATTACTGTTGTAAAAATTTTAAGCTGTACATGAAATGATAAAATAAGAAAAGACATACGCAGTGAAGGCTAAGTGAATTGTCTTGTTTTATGTAACATTCATAATCATCTATTTTATATGATATCAAGGACATGAGGATGCCACTGCAGGGTCTTAAATCAGATATATATTTTACAATATTTTAAAAACAGGATGGTTAAAGCTGTGGTTTATAACTTTTGTTTTAAAAATATGTTTTACATATTTATTAAAATTGTCACCATATTGCGACAGTATGAGACATAATCTGAAAAAAAATCAAGCTTCTCTCTGAGATGTTATGCCCGTCTGAAGAAATATATATTTCTCCTAGTGAAAAAACAAGCAATCAGAGCAAGGAGGAGGAGCTTAGCACTGTCAATCATCCTCGTGAAGGTGCTGCTAAATATGCTAATGTCAGAGAAACAACAGGACAATTATTTCTCCGCTGTCATCAGTGGTCAGGCTAACTAGCATTAGCAGCAGTTGAGGTCCTGCTTACCAAAAAAAGCGCTAAACCTGCCTCCTGGCTCTGATTATTTTATTTGTTTCTTGTTGGGAGAAAGCAGATGAGCTCAGATTTTATTTTTTATTTTTTATCTCACATACTATACTGTCACCATACAGTATATATATATATATATATATATATATATATATATATATATATATATATATATATATATGTATATCTCGTCAATCTCAAGTTGAGAGAGAGAATCATGACCCGAATGACAACCAGGCCTCCCCGGCGCCAATTACAACGGCTGAGTGAAGTACCATCAGAAAGTCTCATTGAGAATGTGAATGCAGCATTGAGAACGATCCCTACCAATACCATAACAGAAACCAATGAGCTGATCTACAACTCAGCATCAGTGATCCTTGAGATACTTGGCTATAAGAGCAACCATGAGACCCAATACCCACCATGGAAAAGACGGTTAGAGGCTAAAATCAAGGTAACAAGGAGGGAAGTGAGCCAACTATCAGAGCTCCACAAGGGTACAATGAAAAGACAAGTACCCAGAAAGTACAGGCAGATGCCCATACCTGAAGCACTCGAAACTGCCAAACAGAGGCTCCAAGCCTTGGCCAGCCGCCTAAAGAGATACACAAGGGAGAATGAATCCAGAAGGATTAACCGGCTCTTCTCCACTCAACCAGCTAAGGTGTACTCTCAATGGCAGGGTAATAACAACAGAGCAGACCCACCAAGGCTGGAGACTGAACAATACTGGAAAGGCATATGGGAAAGGGAGGCGTCCCACAACAGCAATGCACAGTGGTTGATCTCTCTACAAGAGGACCATAGCAACCTCCCAGAGCAAGCCCCGGTAACCATCACTGTGACAGATGTCCAGAAAGAGTCTCAGGTATGAAAAAACTGGACAGCACCAGGGCCTGACATGATCCATGCCTACTGGCTAAAGAAACTCACTGCCCTCCATGAGCGACTGGCAGGCCAAATGAACCAGCTGCTACAAAGTGGGACTCACCCTGAATGGTTAACTGAAGGGCGGACAATCCTAATCCAGAAGGATCCATCAAAGGGTCCAGTCCCACCCAACTACCGACCAATAACCTGCCTCTCCACAACCTGGAAGCTCATGTCAGGCATCATAGCGGCCAAGATAAGCAAACACATGGATAAGCACATGAGCATGGCACAGAAAGGTATCGGTGTAAATAGCAGAGGAGCCAAACACCAACTCCTCGTAGACCGCACAGTTGCCCGAGACTGCAAAACCCGACACACCAACCTGTGCATGGCTTGGATTGATTACAAGAAAGCCTATGACTCAATGCCGCATACTTGGATCATTGAATGCTTAGAGATGTATAACATCAACAGGACTCTGAGAGCCTTCATTGCAAACTCAATGAGGCTGTGGAAAACCACCCTTGAAGCCAACTGCAAACCACTTGCACAAGTGTCCATCAAATGTGGCATATACCAAGGAGATGCTCTGTCCCGCTACTGTTCTGCATAGGCCTGGACCCCCCTCAGCCAAATTATCAACAAGACTGGCTACGGATACCGACTCAAAAATGGGGCCAACATCAGTCACCTTCTCTACATGGATGACATCAAGCTGTACGCCAAGAGTGAGCGAGACATCGACTCACTGATCCACACCACCAGGATCTACAGCACGGACATTGGGATGTCATTCGGACTAGAGAAGTGTGGTCGGCTGATTACAACAGCCGACCACACCTTCTGATCCGCACAGAAGGGGTCTCACTCCCAGAAGGAACAATAGCAGACATAGAGGACAGTTACAAGTACCTAGGTATACCACAAGCAAATGGCAACCTCGATGAGGCCACAAGGAAAGGAGCAACAGCTAAATACCTCCAACGAATAAGGCAAGTCCTGAGAAGCCAGCTCAATGGCAAGAACAAAATCCGTGCGATAAACAGCTATGCCCTGCCAGTAATCAGATACCCTGCTGGAATAATTAGCTGGCCAAAGGAGGAGATAAAAGCCACAGATATTAAGACTAGAAAGCTACTAACAATGCATGGAGGGTTCCATCCCAAATCCAGCACCCTGAGACTGTACACGAGCCGCAAAGGAAGGAGGCAGAGGACTAGTGAGTGTGAGAACCACTGTCCAGGGACGAAACAACTAAGATCCATAAATACATCAGGGACAAAGCCTCAACAGACAATGTGCTCAGTGAATGTCTCAGACAACAGGGAACGGAGGTTGAAGTGCCAGAGATACCATCATGGGAGGACAAGCCCCTACATGGGATGTACCACCAGCAAATAACCGAAGTGGCTGATATCAGTAAATCCTACCAATGGCTGGAAAAAGCTGGGCTCAAGGACAGCACAGAGGCCCTCATCATGGCCGCCCAGGAACAGGCCCTAAACACCAGAGCAATAGAGGCCCAGATCTACCACACCAGACAAGACCCAAGGTGTAGGTTGTGTAAGGAGGCCCCTGAGACAGTCCAGCACATAACAGCAGGGTGCAAGATACTGGCAGGAAGCGTACATGGAGCGACATAACCAAGTGGCAGGCATAGTGTACAGAAACATCTGTGCAGAATATGGACTGGAAACCCCCGAGATCAAAGTGGGAAACACCCCCCAAAGGTGGTGGAGAATGCCAGAGCTAAGATCCTGTGGGACTTCCAGATCCAGACAGACAGAATGGTAATGGCGAACCAACCAGACATTGTCATAGTGGATAAACAACAGAGGAAAGCCGTTGTGGTAGATGTAGCAATACCAAGCGATTGCAACATCAGGAAAAAGGAGCACGAGAAAGCTGGAGAAATACCAGGGCCTCAGGGAGGAACTGGAGAGGGCCTGGAAGGTGAAGACCACAGTGGTGCCTGTGGTCATCGGGGCCCTCGGGGCAGTCACCCCCAAACTGGAGCAGTGGCTACAACAGATCCCAGGAACAACATCAGACATCTCAGTCCAGAAATGTGCAGTCCTTGGCACAGCCAAGATACTGCGCAGGACCCTCAAGCTCCCAGGCCTCTGGTAGAGGACCCGAGCTCAGAGGATAAGAACCACCCGCGGTGGGTGAGAAGGGAATTTTATATATATTTAGTGCACATATATATGTATACTAAAGATCAGCGCACTTACATCTGTGGAGAAATGTTTGAGCTGGAGTTTAATTCCGATTTCTATTTTTGTAAAATTCCAAAACAATACAGTGTCTATGATGGACAAAACATGAAAATGTTCAGGCATTTTTGAAAGCACAGTGGTTTGCTGTCTGAAACAATTTCTCCTCCTACATTTAGTGAAATCTCGGAGAGGTGGAGTAGTTTAAATGATCAACCTAAAAAGCAATAAATTATAATCGCAGTTTACTAATTTATATTTGTGAACAAACAGCTCAAACTCAAAGATTACACTCATAGCATCAGATTGTTGCTATGGTAACAAAACAAAATGAATATTGTTCTTTGAACTTTTACAAGGTAAACTTGCCAGATCCTGAAAAGCTTGCACATAAATGTAAAACAATTTTAAAAAATGTTAATTATGCATGCTAAAACCATTAAATCAAATTTAGAAGCATTGATAAACTCTATAAACAAATGTTATAGAGTTTATCATAACATAAACTCTATAACATCTATAACACAGACCACACAGATCTGTGGTCTGTGTAGAAATATTAGCATTTATGGGGCCCCTGGACCCCTGGGGGCCTTATGGAGCTGCCGACTTAATTTGGATTAAACAGAAGTAAAAATAATTGATATTCATTTTAATTGGATTTTTTGGTTTGTTATTTTCAGAGTAGTTGTAGAGTTTTAAAATAGTGTTTCACTGGCGATGTTTTCCAGTAACATATAATTACCCAGTAATATTTTTTACATTTCCCTGCCTACTTCACATCTTTTAGTACAAAAACACAGTGGACCGCCTCGGCGCCCCGACCACCCGGGCTCAACACGTTTTCTGGACTGAGAGCGGAGTTCTGGAGAGTGTGACGTCATGTGCAAAGGTCAGTAGTTTGATTCGCAGAACTGATCTAATCGTTTCCATAGCAACAACCAGAAACAAGATATTGCCTCAGAACTTCAGTGAGGTCACTGATGAGGTCACAGAACATCATAGATCAAAAGAGGTTCTGAGGTTCTGCTTGTCTCTCAGAAAGTCAGTCAGAACTGAAAGCGTTCAACTTAGGAAACCAAAATGAGTAATCTCAGAAACGTACAAGCCAGTGTCATTTTTTCACTGGGATTTGGACTTGGTTTCATCGTGGCTGTATGTGTGAAGAAACTCTTTAATTATTACCGCTCTGGAAGAGATATGGACACCAGAATTATTGCTGACCCGGACGGGGAAGTTGCCACTCTTGCCACTGATAACCCGCCTGCCACTGCTGATCGTCCTGCCCTTCCCACCACTGATGCCCATCCTGCCCCTCTTGCCACTGATCCTCATCCTGCCCCTCTTGCCACTGATGCTCATCCTGCCCCTCTTGCCACTGATCCTCATCCTGCCCCTCTTGCCATGATCCTCATCCTTCCAAAGTTAAAGCAAAACGAAATCAAAGATTTGTTTTACATGATGTCTACTTTTTGGTAATTTTATTTTTGATTTGTTATAACATCGAGTTTCTTTATTCTTATTTTGGTGATTTCTTTACAGTTGTCTTGACTGTGATTTTCACAATTTATTTTTTCATTAACTTTGGCTCACTAGAGCCGTTGCCTGACAGACGCAACTACGACCAAAATTATGAAGTTCCTGACATTGATGATCTTCTGGCCACTGATGATTTTCCTCCCCTTCCTGCCACTGATGCCCTTCCTGCTACTGCTGTTAGTCCTGCCACTGCTGATGGTCCTGACCCACCGGCAACTGATGCTCATCCTGCCTCCCTTGCAGGACGAGCAAGAAGGACAAAAAGGGCTGCTCGTCCTGCACTTCCTGCCACTGCTGCCCATCCTGCAACTGCTGATTGTCCTGTTCTTCCAGCCACTGCTGCCCATTATGCCACTAATGCTCATCCTGTACTTACTGCCACCAATGCTCGTCCTGCCCTTCCTACCACTTTAAAACTCTCCCCTGTAATACAGGCAGTATGGGAAGCATCGCTCCGTAACAGGGAAAAAAAGCATTTTTTTCATTATTAAATTTTTATTTTTTATCAGGGCTCATCCTGCCCTTCTTGCCACTGATAACATCTAGAATAAGATTTTTTTTATTTGTTTTTTGACAAAATATTACTGTTGTGAAAATTTTAAGCTGTACATGAAATGATAAAATAAGAAAAGACATACGCAGTGAAGGCTAAGTGAATTGTCTTGTTTATGTAACATTCATAATCATCTATTTTATATGATATCAAGGACATGAGGATGCCACTGCAGGGTCTTAAATCAGATATATATTTTACAATATTTTAAAAACAGGATGGTTAAAGCTGTGGTTTATAACTTTTGTTTTAAAAATATGCTTTACATATTTATTAAAATTGTCACCATATTGCGACAGTATGAGACATAATCTGAAAAAAAATCAAGCTTCTCTCTGAGATGTTATGCCCGTCTGAAGAAATATATATTTCTCCTAGTGAAAAAACAAGCAATCAGAGCAAGGAGGAGGAGCTTAGCACTGTCAATCATCCTCGTGAAGGTGCTGCTAAATATGCTAATGTCAGAGAAACAACAGGACAATTATTTCTCCGCTGTCATCAGTGGTCAGGCTAACTAGCATTAGCAGCAGTTGAGGTCCTGCTTACCAAAAAAAGCGCTAAACCTGCCTCCTGGCTCTGATTATTTTATTTGTTTCTTGTTGGGAGAAAGCAGATGAGCTCAGATTTTATTTTTTATTTTTTTATCTCACATACTATACTGTCACCATACAGTATATACATATATATTTAGTGCATATATATATGTATACTAAAGATCAGCGCACTTACATCTGTGGAGAAATGTTTGAGCTGGAGTTTAATTCCGATTTCTATTTTTGTAAAATTCCAAAACAATACAGTGTCTATGATGGACAAAACATGAAAATGTTCAGGCATTTTTGAAAGCACAGTGGTTTGCTGTCTGAAACAATTTCTCCTCCTATTGTAACCTGATGCCGTAATGTTCCTGATCAACACTGAGACACTGCTCCTCAGAGCTGAAATATTCAACATCTATCCACACTTCTGACAGCCAGAGAGAAAGAGCAAGTTGAGGACTTGAACTCATCTCTCCTCTCTCCCACTTCTCTGCAACATCCACTGCTGACAGTCTGTTGCTAAGCAACTGTAAATAAAGCAGTGGGCTCTGAAGTCAGCGCAGAGAGCGAGAGAAGAGGAAGAGAGTTCACAAGTACTGCAATACACTACTGTTTGTTTAGCTCTCTGCATGATCCCGGCACATCTCTCGGTTCCCATCTGTAGATCCACGATGACTTGTGACTTCTGGTTGTCGGACGGCCAGCCAATCAGGGCCGGCTGCGAGGCGGGCTCATCGGTTCCCTAGGCTACCTGTGTGATTGGCGTTCAGCCTCCTGCAGCGGAGCGCGCGGCGGTCTATCACTGATGCTCCTGCTTCCCCGAGAGACAGTGGAGAAATCTGGAAGAGAGGAGAGCCGGAGAGAAAACACAAGAGCAAGTGGAATGCTAATTATTTAAAGTCCTTCGGTCTTTTCCTCCTGCTCTCTTTGCTGGAAAGATGAAAGCTGCAGCGCAGGAAGAAGCCGGCTGAAGGGAAGGATTCCCAAAGAAGAGGGATTTGTTGGTAAGAGAAGAATCACAACACTTTCTTTTCTGTTACCTGTCCTTGCCGTCACTGTGGATTACCAGGTGGCCTTTTGGCTGGTGTGTTATCTATCGATGTGTGTGTTGAGTGTGTGAGACAGAGATTTTCTGCATACTGCGTGGCTGGAGAAGGGCTTTGATTCTAACCCGTATCCTACATGAAGCTTGTGTTACAGTCTCAGTCATGCCTGTGCTTTAGCTGAGTCAAGGGAGCTCCCTATATGAGCATATAGGAGCCAGAAGGATTTAAAGCAGCTCCATCAGTCGGTGCGCAGATACAGTTACAGCTTAGGCCAGGATTTCTAGGGCTTGTCTACTGTA
This sequence comes from Poeciliopsis turneri, assembly GCA_922788865.1. NCBI lineage: Eukaryota > Metazoa > Chordata > Actinopteri > Cyprinodontiformes > Poeciliidae > Poeciliopsis > Poeciliopsis turneri. The sequence goes on along the minus strand of CAKLNU010000154.1, from coordinate 3,917 downwards.
TCTGCATGAGAGGAGGAGTATTAATTACATAACACTTCATTTATACTCTTCTGTCAGTTCTGTGCAGCTTTAAGCTCTCCCTCTAGTCCAGAAAAGGTTTTTCTCTACCTGCTATAAATGAAGCAAAAAAACTTTACTTTTTGAGTCTAAAGGAATCTGGATATATTTCTGCAGTGGAGGGCGAAGAACCCAAAGAATGTATAAAAGTATAAGAGTAAAAGCGGTATTTGGTAAAAAGTGATCAAATTATCAACAACTTAATATTTAAAAATTACATAAACAGATGGACCAAAATATAAAGTAAAAGTGGAATACAAAATATAAAGTGGAAATTTTGGTGTTTTAAGGACCAAAATGACAATAATTCATATAAACAACGAAAAATAACAAAATCAGACAAAAGAAAATGTTTCCAAATTAGTTTTTTCAATAAAAAACTCATAAAACTTTCACCAAAACTGCAGGTGTGCCTGAGTCTGTTGAAGTTTTTGTTAAAACATGTTCCTTTTTCATTCAGTGGGTAGAAAATCCAGAAATTTTACTCAAATAAGAGGAAAAATACTCCTAAAAGTGCATTTTTTCTAAATGATTACTCTGTTAAATGTAACTGGTTACTACCCAACTTTGGCACTGAGTAACTGATTGAATTATCAGCCGTTTAATATTTAAAACTTACCTCATCAGACGGACCAAAACATAAACTTAATTGGAAATGTTGGTATTTTAAGGATGAAAATGACAATAATTCATATAAGTAGATAAAAAAGAAATCAGCCAAAAGGCTGATTTTCCAAATCAGTTTTTTTCAATAAAAAAACTTTATCTAGAAATGGTAGCATACTTCACAATAAAATAAAAAATTCTAAAATATTTTTGTCATTTTTTGCAAAGGTAATCAGGTGTTTCTTACTTAAACTGATCTTTTCTGTACATTTCTGCTGAGATGATGTCAAGAAATCAAATGTTTGCCACTCTGGTGCAGAGAAAACAAGACAAGAGCTGCGAGAGCAGGTCTATGATGCAATGGCAGAGAAGGAAAAGATGAAGGTAGAGCCTAAAGAGGAGGTGAAAAATGAAAACGCAGAGTCAGAGGAGGCTGTAGACCCTGAGACGGGAGAAACCTCGGGTTCTGCTGATGTTGAGGAGGAGAAAAGTTCTGTCCAAGCAACTGAAGAGGTCCGAGATGCTTCAGCACAAGCTGTGAATGAAGATGAGGAGGAGGATGAAGGAATTGAAGAATCAAATGCAGAGGCTGAACAGACTGAAACTTCAGAGGGTAGTAGCTGTTTAGAGACAAAACACTGGTGTTTTAAACCTTTTATCCTGAAAACCTTGTATATAAATGTAAAACAATTTTAACAAATGTTAATTATGCATGCTAAAACCATTAAATCAAATTTAGAAGCATTGATAGACTCTATGAACAAATGTTACATTTATGTATCTGTGGTCTGTGTTGAAATATTAGCATTTATGGGGCCCCTGGACCCCTGGGGGCCTTATGGAGCTGCTGACTTAATTTGGATTAAACAGAAGTAAAAATAATTGTTATTCATTTTAATTGGATTTTTTGGTTTGTTATTTTTCAGAGTAGTTGTAGGTTTAAATAGTGTTTCACTGGCGATGTTTTCCAGTAACATATAATTACCCAGTAATATTTTTACATTTCCTGCCTATTTCACATCTTTTAGTACAAAAACACAGTGGACCGCCTCGGCGCCCCGACCACCGGGCTCAACACGTTTTCTGGGGGAAACCCTGATATCTAATCATACTTATGCCCAGTTCACACTACAAGATTTTAGAAAAGTCGGCCTATTCTGAAAACGTGAGAGACCACACACTAGCCGATTAGGTGTAACGGGTTCGATCGTAGAGTGTGAGGTTTCACTCAAAGACATTCTAACTCCAGATACGAAACCCATCCATCCATCCATTTTCTGACCATCCTTCTCCCTAACAGAGTCGGGAGTTGCTGGTGCCTATCTCCAGCTGCGTTCCGGGCGAGAGGCGGGGTCACCCTGGACAGGTCGCCAGTTTGTCGCAAGATACGAAATCCCTTCAAATTAAAATTCTGCACTACCACACCTGAATGTAGAGTAAACAAACAAACATGGACAACGACGTTGAAGTGGTAACTTTAGTTTGCGGACTTATGTTAACCCAAAAAAGATGTAACCAAAAATCAAAGTTTTGGATTATGAACCGGAGACATCGCGAGCAAGGATTATATTTGTTGCATCGCCACATGGAGGTGGGGTTTTAACGTGGAGTTTTATTACAGTACACAGAGAACTAGTGGACCAGTAGGGAAGCTCATTGTGCTGATTTATATTAACCACTCATTAAAGGTAATTATGTTACATTATTTATCAGTAATTTATGTTGTCAGTTATGTTTGTCCGTTTTGTCTTATGTATGCTGGTTTGCTGTGATTGCCAGTCTGTCAGTTTGTTTGTTCCCTATTTCTATGACGACATGACGTGGCCAGCTTTGTTTTCTGTGAAACACCAGAGCAGGGGTCACCAACCTTTTTGAGACTGGGAGCAACTTCATGGGTACAGAGCAACATGAAGGGCACTTGTTTGATACAGTCTTTATAAATATATAGATATAGATATATATCTATATATATATATATATATATATAGATATAGATATAGATATATATCTATATCTATATCTATATCTATATATATATATATGACAATACTGCCTGATCATATTAATGTCAGGACCACTCACAATAGTTATCAGTTATCAGTAATAATTTACCATGGCAGCTATGGTTAATTGCTATGTGATCAGAAGGTTTTTAGCTCACAGAGTTTTAACTTTGATTCCCTTTTGGAGTTTTTCTCTGTGATTCTAAACTGGCCACAAGTGACTGAAATAAACAAAAGCAAACTGATGGATTGTTGCAGTAAATTTTCCTTTAAATAAAAAAGAAAAGAAGAGTTATAGTTTTATTATCTAACCATCTGTTCTATTAGCAAAATTGTGGAAAATAAAATATCTTTTTGTGTCAAAAGACATTATACACACACAGCGGTGTCAGTCTGATGCGGGGAACCCCAAAGCCCAAGTCTTATTGGTCAGTTTGCTTTTGTTTATTTCACGGCTTTGCGTTTTTCTGCAAGCTAAAAATGAACGAGTTGGGTTTGAACCTCCCGTTGTTCTACAATCAGCCTGAGCTTCTGACAGTCTGCGGGGTTCTGGCGGGGTCGCCCGGTTTATTTCGCGTCGTGGTTTCGCGAACCGAACAGCTGCCGGGTCACCCGTGGCTGACCCCAGCAGATGTGGAAAAAATAAAGGTCTGACACCTGACAAGAGCACAAGCACCTGTCCAACGCACAAAAAATCAGCACAAGCCTAAACAAGCGCAGCTGACTTTTTTTCCAGACGATGCTAAATAATAAAGACATGAAGCGAAAGCCTCCCCATGTGGTTCACGGAAAGAGACGGTGCTGGTTCCCAGGTTCAGGTGTTGCGATGCGCTACGAATAAGATGTTTGGCACAATTTATTTATTTTTTCTTCACAATTTTGTGAATAGAGTTAAATAATAAAAACTCCAGAAGTTATTCTTTTCTTTGTTTACTTAAAAGGAAAATGTGGCCCCGGTGCGCAGAGTGCAGCTGCAGGCGCTGCTGCTGCTCTGACAGTTTCCTGCATGCGCCTGCGCGCAGTTCTCAACTTTAACAGCAGGATAGAAATTTTTATGCATAAAGCAATTTATTTTAAAGCGTTTTTGTCATTTCCCTCGTTTGTACTCTAAATATAAACGTCAAACGTTATTAGTTCAATGAAAAAAACATTTAATTAAATTATTTTTTTGGTAGTGCTCCTAATAATAATGGCTATTTTTAGGAGTGGCTCCAGCGGGCGACTGATAAAGGTCCCTGCGGGCGACCGGGT
>CAKLNU010000153.1:0-13380 GCA_922788865.1 Poeciliopsis turneri | reverse complement strand
ATAAGATAGAAAATTAATGTAGTGCTCAAAACACAAAGTGTGTCAATTTTGCATTTTCTCGCTGAGATAAAGCTTTTTTGGTCTCTCAGCTTGGTATTTCTTGTCACAATGGATTATAACTTTGTTTCAGCTTCAGACAACCAGAACTTATTGTTTTCTAAGTTGTTTGATAGTAAATAATGTAAAATTAATAATATAATTTTGAACACTCAGAGTCAGTCAATTTGGCATTTTCTCACTGAGATAAAGCTTTTTTGGTCTCTCAGCTTGGGATTTCCTGAAACACTGGATTTTAGCTTAGTTTCATCTTAAAACATCCAAAACTTATATTTTTCTACCTTGATTCAATGAAAATAAGATAGAAAATTAATGTAGTGCTCAAAACACAAAGTGTGTCAATTTTGCATTTTCTCGCTGAGATAAAGCTTTTTTGGTCTCTCAGCTTGGTATTTCTTGTCACAGTGGATTATAACTTTGTTTCAGCTTCAGACAACCAGAACTTATTGTTTTCTAAGTTGTTTGATAGTAAATAATGTAAAATTAATAATATAATTTTGAACACTCAGAGTCAGTCAATTTGGCATTTTCTTGCTGAGATAAAGCTTTTTTGGTCTCTCAGCTTGGGATTTCCTGAAACACTGGATTTTACCTTAGTTTCATCTTAAAACATCCAAAACTTATATTTTTCTACCTTGATTCAATGAAAATAAGATAGAAAAATTAATGTAGTGCTCAAAACACAAAGTGTGTCAATTTGGCATTTTCTTGCTGAGATAAAGCTTTTTTTTGGTCTCTCAGCTTGGTATTTCTTGTCACAGTGGATTATAACTTTGTTTCAGCTTCAGACAACCAGAACTTATTGTTTTCTAAGTTGTTTGATAGTAAATAATGTAAAATTAATAATATAATTTTGAACACTCAGAGTCAGTCAATTTGGCATTTTCTTGCTGAGATAAAGCTTTTTTGGTCTCTCAGCTTGGGATTTCCTGAAACACTGGATTTTAGCTTAGTTTCATCTTAAAACATCCAAAACTTATATTTTTCTACCTTGATTCAATGAAAATAAGATAGAAAAATGAATGTAGTGCTCAAAACACAAAGTGTGTCAATTTTGCATTTTCTCGCTGAGATAAAGCTTTTTTGGTCTCTCAGCTTGGTATTTCTTGTCACAGTGGATTATAACTTTGTTTCAGCTTCAGACAACCAGAACTTATTGTTTTCTAAGTTGTTTGATAGTAAATAATGTAAAATTAATAATATAATTTTGAACACTCAGAGTCAGTCAATTTGGCATTTTCTTGCTGAGATAAAGCTTTTTTGGTCTCTCAGCTTGGGATTTCCTGAAACACTGGATTTTAGCTTAGTTTCATCTTAAAACATCCAAAACTTATATTTTTTCTACCTTGATTCAATGAAAATAAGATAGAAAAATTAATGTAGTGCTCAAAACTCAGAGTCAGTCAATTTGGCATTTTCTTGCTGAGATAAAGCTTTTTTGGTCTCTCAGCTTGGGATTTCCTGAAACACTGGATTTTAGCTTAGTTTCATCTTAAAACATCCAAAACTTATATTTTTTCTACCTTGATTCAATGAAAATAAGATAGAAAATTAATGTAGTGCTCAAAACACAAAGTGTTGTGTCAATTTTGCATTTTCTTGCTGAGATAAAGCTTTTTTGGTCTCTCAGCTTGGGATTTCCTGAAACACTGGATTTTAGCTTAGTTTCATCTTAAAACATCCAAAACTTATATTTTTCTACCTTGATTCAATGAAAATAAGATAGAAAAATGAATGTAGTGCTCAAAACACAAAGTGTGTCAATTTTGCATTTTCTCGCTGAGATAAAGCTTTTTTGGTCTCTCAGCTTGGTATTTCTTGTCACAGTGGATTATAACTTTGTTTCAGCTTCAGACAACCAGAACTTATTGTTTTCTAAGTTGTTTGATAGTAAATAATGTAAAATTAATAATATAATTTTGAACACTCAGAGTCAGTCAATTTGGCATTTTCTTGCTGAGATAAAGCTTTTTTGGTCTCTCAGCTTGGGATTTCCTGAAACACTGGATTTTAGCTTAGTTTCATCTTAAAACATCCAAAACTTATATTTTTCTACCTTGATTCAATGAAAATAAGATAGAAAAATGAATGTAGTGCTCAAAACACAAAGTGTGTCAATTTGGCATTTTCTTGCTGAGATAAAGCTTTTTTGGTCTCTCAGCTTGGGATTTCCTGAAACACTGGATTTTAGCTTAGTTTCATCTTAAAACATCCAAAACTTATATTTTTCTACCTTGATTCAATGAAAATAAGATAGAAAAATTAATGTAGTGCTCAAAACACAAAGTGTGTCAATTTTGCATTTTCTCGCTGAGATAAAGCTTTTTTGGTCTCTCAGCTTGGTATTTCTTGTCACAGTGGATTATAACTTTGTTTCAGCTTCAGACAACCAGAACTTATTGTTTTCTAAGTTGTTTGATAGTAAATAATGTAAAATTAATAATATAATTTTGAACACTCAGAGTCAGTCAATTTGGCATTTTCTTGCTGAGATAAAGCTTTTTTGGTCTCTCAGCTTGGGATTTCCTGAAACACTGGATTTTAGCTTAGTTTCATCTTAAAACATCCACAACTTATATTTTTCTACCTTGATTCAATGAAAATAAGATAGAAAAATGAATGTAGTGCTCAAAACACAAAGTGTGTCAATTTTGCATTTTCTCGCTGAGATAAAGCTTTTTTGGTCTCTCAGCTTGGTATTTCTTGTCACAGTGGATTATAACTTTGTTTCAGCTTCAGACAACCAGAACTTATTGTTTTCTAAGTTGTTTGATAGTAAATAATGTAAAATTAATAATATAATTTTGAACACTCAGAGTCAGTCAATTTGGCATTTTCTTGCTGAGATAAAGCTTTTTTGGTCTCTCAGCTTGGGATTTCCTGAAACACTGGATTTTAGCTTAGTTTCATCTTAAAACATCCAAAACTTATATTTTTCTACCTTGATTCAATGAAAATAAGATAGAAAAATGAATTAATAATATAATTTTGAACACTCAGAGTCAGTCAATTTTGGCATTTTCTCGCTGAGATAAAGCTTTTTTGGTCTCTCAGCTTGGTATTTCTTAAACACTGGATTTTACCTTAGTTTCATCTTAAAACATCCAAAACTTATATTTTTCTACCTTGATTCAATGAAAATAAGATAGAAAAATTAATGTAGTGCTCAAAACACAAAGTGTGTCAATTTTGCATTTTCTCGCTGAGATAAAGCTTTTTTGGTCTCTCAGCTTGGTATTTCTTGAAACACTGGATTTTAGCTTAGTTTCATCTTAAAACATCAACAACTTATATTTTTCTACCTTGATTCAATGAAAATAAGATAGAAAATGAATGTAATGCTGAATACACAAAGTGTTTTTGCATTTTCTCGCTGAGATAAAGCTTTTTTGGTCTCTCAGCTTGGTATTTCTTGTCACAGTGGATTATAACTTTGTTTCAGCTTCAGACAACCAGAACTTATTGTTTTCTAAGTTGTTTGATAGTAAATAATGTAAAATTAATAATATAATTTTGAACACTCAGAGTCAGTCAATTTGGCATTTTCTTGCTGAGATAAAGCTTTTTTGGTCTCTCAGCTTGGGATTTCCTGAAACACTGGATTTTAGCTTAGTTTCATCTTAAAACATCCAAAACTTATATTTTTCTACCTTGATTCAATGAAAATAAGATAGAAAAATTAATGTAGTGCTCAAAACACAAAGTGTGTCAATTTTGCATTTTCTCGCTGAGATAAAGCTTTTTTGGTCTCTCAGCTTGGTATTTCTTGTCACAGTGGATTATAACTTTGTTTCAGCTTCAGACAACCAGAACTTATTGTTTTCTAAGTTGTTTGATAGTAAATAATGTAAAATTAATAATATAATTTTGAACACTCAGAGTCAGTCAATTTGGCATTTTCTCACTGAGATAAAGCTTTTTTGGTCTCTCAGCTTGGGATTTCCTGAAACACTGGATTTTAGCTTAGTTTCATCTTAAAACATCCAAAACTTATATTTTTCTACCTTGATTCAATGAAAATAAGATAGAAAAATTAATGTAGTGCTCAAAACACAAAGTGTGTCAATTTTGCATTTTCTCGCTGAGATAAAGCTTTTTTGGTCTCTCAGCTCAAAACACAAAGTGTGTCAATTTTGCATTTTCTCGCTGAGATAAAGCTTTTTTGGTCTCTCAGCTTGGTACAGCTTGGGATTTCCTGAAACACTGGATTTTAGCTTAGTTTCATCTTAAAACATCCAAAACTTATATTTTTCTACCTTGATTCAATGAAAATAAGATAGAAAAATTAATGTAGTGCTCAAAACACAAAGTGTGTCAATTTGGCATTTTCTTGCTGAGATAAAGCTTTTTTGGTCTCTCAGCTTGGTATTTCTTGTCACAGTGGATTATAACTTTGTTTCAGCTTCAGACAACCAGAACTTATTGTTTTCTAAGTTGTTTGATAGTAAATAATGTAAAATTAATAATATAATTTTGAACACTCAGAGTCAGTCAATTTGGCATTTTCTCGCTGAGATAAAGCTTTTTTGGTCTCTCAGCTTGGGATTTCCTGAAACACTGGAAACTTATATTTTTCTACCTTGATTCAATGAAAATAAGATAGAAAAATTAATATAATTTTGAACACTCAGAGTCAGTCAATTTGGCATTTTCTTGCTGAGATAAAGCTTTTTTGGTCTCTCAGCTTGGGATTTCCTGAAACACTGGATTTTACCTTAGTTTCATCTTAAAACATCCAAAACTTATATTTTTCTACCTTGATTCAATGAAAATAAGATAGAAAAATTAATGTAGTGCTCAAAACACAAAGTGTGTCAATTTTGCATTTTCTCGCTGAGATAAAGCTTTTTTGGTCTCTCAGCTTGGTATTTCTTGTCACAGTGGATTATAACTTTGTTTCAGCTTCAGACAACCAGAACTTATATTTTTCTACCTTGATTCAATGAAAATAAGATAGAAAATTAATGTAGTGCTCAAAACACAAAGTGTGTCAATTTTGCATTTTCTCGCTGAGATAAAGCTTTTTTGGTCTCTCAGCTTGGTATTTCTTGTCACAGTGGATTATAACTTTGTTTCAGCTTCAGACAACCAGAACTTATTGTTTTCTAAGTTGTTTGATAGTAAATAATGTAAAATTAATAATATAATTTTGAACACTCAGAGTCAGTCAATTTGGGCATTTTCTCGCTGAGATAAAGCTTTTTTGGTCTCTCAGCTTGGGATTTCCTGAAACACTGGATTTTACCTTAGTTTCATCTTAAAACATCCAAAACTTATATTTTTCTACCTTGATTCAATGAAAATAAGATAGAAAAATTAATGTAGTGCTCAAAACACAAAGTGTGTCAATTTTGCATTTTCTCGCTGAGATAAAGCTTTTTTGGTCTCTCAGCTTGGGATTTCCTGAAACACTGGATTTTAGCTTAGTTTCATCTTAAAACATCCAAAACTTATATTTTTCTACCTTGATTCAATGAAAATAAGATAGAAAAATTAATGTAGTGCTCAAAACACAAAGTGTGTCAATTTTGCATTTTCTCGCTGAGATAAAGCTTTTTTGGTCTCTCAGCTTGGTATTTCTTGTCACAGTGGATTATAACTTTGTTTCAGCTTCAGACAACCAGAACTTATTGTTTTCTAAGTTGTTTGATAGTAAATAATGTAAAATTAATAATATAATTTTGAACACTCAGAGTCAGTCAATTTGGCATTTTCTCACTGAGATAAAGCTTTTTTGGTCTCTCAGCTTGGGATTTCCTGAAACACTGGATTTTACCTTAGTTTCATCTTAAAACATCCAAAACTTATATTTTTCTACCTTGATTCAATGAAAATAAGATAGAAAATGAATGTATGCTAAAACACAAAGTGTGTCAATTTTGCATTTTCTCGCTGAGATAAAGCTTTTTTGGTCTCTCAGCTTGGTATTTCTTGTCACAGTGGATTATAACTTTGTTTCAGCTTCAGACAACCAGAACTTATTGTTTTCTAAGTTGTTTGATAGTAAATAATGTAAAATTAATAATATAATTTTGAACACTCAGAGTCAGTCAATTTTGCATTTTCTCGCTGAGATAAAGCTTTTTTGGTCTCTCAGCTTGGTATTTCTTGTCACAGTGGATTATAACTTTGTTTCAGCTTCAGACAACCAGAACTTATTGTTTTTCTAAGTTGTTTGATAGTAAATAATGTAAAATTAATAATATAATTTTGAACACTCAGAGTCAGTCAATTTGGCATTTTCTTGCTGAGATAAAGCTTTTTTGGTCTCTCAGCTTGGGATTTCCTGAAACACTGGATTTTACCTTAGTTTCATCTTAAAACATCCAAAACTTATATTTTTCTACCTTGATTCAATGAAAATAAGATAGAAAAATGAATGTAGTGCTCAAAACACAAAGTGTGTCAATTTGGCATTTTCTTGCTGAGATAAAGCTTTTTTGGTCTCTCAGCTTGGGATTTCCTGAAACACTGGATTTTAGCTTAGTTTCATCTTAAAACATCCAAAACTTATATTTTTCTACCTTGATTCAATGAAAATAAGATAGAAAATGAATGTAATGCTCAAAACACAAAGTGTGTCAATTTTGCATTTTCTCGCTGAGATAAAGCTTTTTTGGTCTCTCAGCTTGGTATTTCTTGTCACAGTGGATTATAACTTTGTTTCAGCTTCAGACAACCAGAACTTATTGTTTTCTAAGTTGTTTGATAGTAAATAATGTAAAATTAATAATATAATTTTTAACACTCAGAGTCAGTCAATTTGGCATTTTCTTGCTGAGATAAAGCTTTTTTGGTCTCTCAGCTTGGGATTTCCTGAAACACTGGATTTTAGCTTAGTTTCATCTTAAAACATCCAAAACTTATATTTTTCTACCTTGATTCAATGAAAATAAGATAGAAAATGAATATAATTTTGAATACACAAAGTGTGTCAATTTTGCATTTTCTCGCTGAGATAAAGCTTTTTTGGTCTCTCAGCTTGGTATTTCTTGTCACAGTGGATTATAACTTTGTTTCAGCTTCAGACAACCAGAACTTATTGTTTTCTAAGTTGTTTGATAGTAAATAATGTAAAATTAATAATATAATTTTGAACACTCAGAGTCAGTCAATTTGGCATTTTCTTGCTGAGAAAGCTTTTTTGGTCTCTCAGCTTGGGATTTCCTGAAACACTGGATTTTTAGCTTAGTTTCATCTTAAAACATCCAAAACTTATATTTTTCTACCTTGATTCAATGAAAATAAGATAGAAAATGAATGTAATGCTGAATACACAAAGTGTGTCAATTTTGCATTTTCTCGCTGAGATAAAGCTTTTTTGGTCTCTCAGCTTGGGTATTTCTTGTCACACTGGATTATAACTTTGTTTCAGCTTCAGACAACCAGAACTTATTGTTTTCTAAGTTGTTTGATAGTAAATAATGTAAAATTAATAATATAATTTTGAACACTCAGAGTCAGTCAATTTGGCATTTTCTTGCTGAGATAAAGCTTTTTTGGTCTCTCAGCTTGGGATTTCTGAAACAATGCATTTTAGCTTAGTTTCATCTTAAAACATCCAAAACTTATATTTTTCTACCTTGATTCAATGAAAATAAGATAGAAAAATGATTGTAGTGCTCAAAACACAAAGTGTGTCAATTTTGCATTTTCTCGCTGAGATAAAGCTTTTTTTGGTCTCTCAGCTTGGGTATTTCTTGTCACAGTGGATTATAACTTTGTTTCAGCTTCAGACAACCAGAACTTATTGTTTTCTAAGTTGTTTGATAGTAAATAATGTAAAATTAATAATATAATTTTGAACACTCAGAGTCAGTCAATTTGGCATTTTCTTGCTGAGATAAAGCTTTTTTGGTCTCTCAGCTTGGGATTTCCTGAAACACTGGATTTTAGCTTAGTTTCATCTTAAAAAACTTATATTTTTCTACCTTGATTCAATGAAAATAAGATAGAAAATGAATATAGTGCTCAATACACAAAGTGTGTCAATTTGGCATTTTCTTGCTGAGATAAAGCTTTTTTGGTCTCTCAGCTTGGGATTTCTGAAATAATGCAATTTAGCTTAGTTTCATCTTAAAACATCCAAAACTTATATTTTTCTACCTTGATTCAATGAAAATAAGATAGAAAATGAATGTAATGCTGAATACACAAAGTGTGTCAATTTTGCTTTTTCTCGCTGAGATAAAGCTTTTTTGGTCTCTCAGCTTGGTATTTCTTGTCACAGTGGATTATAACTTTGTTTCAGCTTCAGACAACCAGAACTTATTGTTTTCTAAGTTGTTTGATAGTAAATAATGTAAAATTAATAATATAATTTTTGAACACTGAGAGTCAGTCAATTTGGCATTTTCTCGCTGAGATAAAGCTTTTTTGGTCTCTCAGCTTGGTATTTCTTGTCACACTGCATTTTAGCTTAGTTTCATCTTAAAACATCCAAAACTTATATTTTTCTACCTTGATTCAATTAAAATAAGATAGAAAAATGAATATAATTTTTGAACACTCAGAGTCAGTCAATTTGGCATTTTCTTGCTGAGATAAAGCTTTTTTGGTCTCTCAGCTTGGGATTTCCTGAAACAATGCATTTTAGCTTAGTTTCATCTTAAAACATCCAAAACTTATATTTTTCTACCTTGATTCAATGAAAATAAGATAGAAAATGAATGTAATGCTGAATACACAAAGTGTGTCAATTTTGCATTTTCTCGCTGAGATAAAGCTTTTTTGGTCTCTCAGCTTGGGTATTTCTTGTCACAGTGGATTATAGCTTTGTTTCAGCTTCAGTCAGCCAGAAGTTATTGTTTTCTAAGTTGTTTGATAGTAAATAATGTAAAATTAATAATATAATTTTGAACACTCAGAGTCAGTCAATTTGGCATTTTCTGCTGAGATAAAGCTTTTTTGGTCTCTCAGCTTGGGATTTCCTGAAACACTGGATTTTAGCTTAGTTTCATCTTAAAACATCCAAAACTTATATTTTTCTACCTTGATTCAATGAAAAATAAGATAGAAAATGAATGTAGTGCTCAAAACACAAAGTGTGTCAATTTTGCATTTTCTCGCTGAGATAAAGCTTTTTTTGGTCTCTCAGCTTGGTATTTCTTGTCACAGTGGATTATAACTTTGTTTCAGCTTCAGACAACCAGAACTTATTGTTTTCTAAGTTGTTTGATAGTAAATAATGTAAAATTAATAATATAATTTTGAACACTCAGAGTCAGTCAATTTGGCATTTTCTTGCTGAGATAAAGCTTTTTTGGTCTCTCAGCTTGGGATTTCCTGAAACACTGGATTTTAGCTTAGTTTCATCTTAAAACATCCAAAACTTATATTTTTCTACCTTGATTCAATGAAAATAAGATAGAAAAATGAATGTAATGCTGAATACACAAAGTGTGTCAATTTTGCATTTTCTCGCTGAGATAAAGCTTTTTTGGTCTCTCAGCTTGGTATTTCTTGTCACAGTGGATTATAACTTTGTTTCAGCTTCAGACAACCAGAACTTATTGTTTTCTAAGTTGTTTGATAGTAAATAATGTAAAATTAATAATATAATTTTGAACACTCAGAGTCAGTCAATTTGGCATTTTCTTGCTGAGATAAAGCTTTTTTGGTCTCTCAGCTTGGGATTTCCTGAAACACTGGATTTTAGCTTAGTTTCATCTTAAAACATCCAAAACTTATATTTTTTCTACCTTGATTCAATGAAAATAAGATAGAAAATGAATGTAATGCTGAATACACAAAGTGTGTCAATTTTGCATTTTCTCGCTGAGATAAAGCTTTTTTGGTCTCTCAGCTTGGGTATTTCTTGTCACAGTGGATTATAACTTTGTTTCAGCTTCAGACAACCAGAACCTATTGTTTTCTAAGTTGTTTGATAGTAAATAATGTAAAATTAATAATATAATTTTGAACACTCAGAGTCAGTCAATTTGGCATTTTCTTGCTGAGATAAAGCTTTTTTTGGGTCTCTCAGCTTGGGATTTCCTGAAACACTGGATTTTAGCTTAGTTTCATCTTAAAACATCCAAAACTTATATTTTTTCTACCTTGATTCAATGAAAATAAGATAGAAAATGAATGTAGTGCTCAAATACACAAAGTGTGTCAATTTTGCATTTTCTCGCTGAGATAAAGCTTTTTTGGGTCTCTCAGCTTGGTATTTCTTGTCACAGTGGATTATAACTTTGTTTCAGCTTCAGACAACCAGAACTTATTGTTTTCTAAGTTGTTTGATAGTAAATAATGTAAAATTAATAATATAATTTTGAACACTCAGAGTCAGTCAATTTGGCATTTTCTTGCTGAGATAAAGCTTTTTTTGGTCTCTCAGCTTGGGATTTCCTGAAACACTGGATTTTAGCTTAGTTTCATCTTAAAACATCCAAAACTTATATTTTTTCTACCTTGATTCAATGAAAATAAGATAGAAAATGAATGTAATGCTGAATACACAAAGTGTGTCAATTTTGCATTTTCTCGCTGAGATAAAGCTTTTTTGGTCTCTCAGCTTGGGTATTTCTTGTCACAGTGGATTATAACTTTGTTTCAGCTTCAGACAACCAGAACTTATTGTTTTCTAAGTTGTTTGATAGTAAATAATGTAAAATTAATAATATAATTTTGAACACAGAGTCAGTCAATTTGGCATTTTCTTGCTGAGATAAAGCTTTTTTTGGTCTCTCAGCTTGGGATTTCCTGAAACAATGCATTTTAGCTTAGTTTCATCTTAAAACATCCAAAACTTATATTTTTTCTACCTTGATTCAATGAAAATAAGATAGAAAATGAATGTAATGCTGAATACACAAAGTGTGTCAATTTTGCATTTTCTCGCTGAGATAAAGCTTTTTTGGTCTCTCAGCTTGGGATTTCCTGAAACACTGGATTTTAGCTTAGTTTCATCTTAAAACATCCAAAACTTATATTTTTCTACCTTGATTCAATGAAAATAAGATAGAAAATGAATGTAATGCTGAATACACAAAGTGTGTCAATTTTGCATTTTCTCGCTGAGATAAAGCTTTTTTGGTCTCTCAGCTTGGGTATTTCTTGTCACAGTGGATTATAACTTTGTTTCAGCTTCAGACAACCAGAACTTATTGTTTTCTAAGTTGTTTGATAGTAAATAATGTAAAATTAATAATATAATTTTGAACACTCAGAGTCAGTCAATTTGGCATTTTCTCGCTGAGATAAAGCTTTTTTTGGTCTCTCAGCTTGGTATTTCTTGTCACAGTGGATTATAACTTTGTTTCAGCTTCAGACAACCAGAACTTATTGTTTTCTAAGTTGTTTGATAGTAAATAATGTAAAATTAATAATATAATTTTGAACACTCAGAGTCAGTCAATTTGGCATTTTCTTGCTGAGATAAAGCTTTTTTTGGTCTCTCAGCTTGGGATTTCCTGAAACACTGGATTTTAGCTTAGTTTCATCTTAAAACATCCAAAACTTATATTTTTTCTACCTTGATTCAATGAAAATAAGATAGAAAAATGAATGTAGTGCTCATAACTCAGAGTCAGTCAATTTGGCATTTTCTTGCTGAGATAAAGCTTTTTTTGGTCTCTCAGCTTGGGATTTCCTGAAACACTGGATTTTAGCTTAGTTTCATATTAAAACATCCAAAACTTATATTTTTCTACCTTGATTCAATGAAAATAAGATAGAAAAATGAATGTAGTGCTCATAACACAAAGTGTGTCAATTTTGCATTTTCTCGCTGAGATAAAGCTTTTTTGGTCTCTCAGCTTGGTATTTCTTGTCACAGTGGATTATAACTTTGTTTCAGCTTCAGACAACCAGAACTTATTGTTTTCTAAGTTGTTTGATAGTAAATAATGTAAAATTAATAATATAATTTTGAACACTCAGAGTCAGTCAATTTGGCATTTTCTTGCTGAGATAAAGCTTTTTTGGTCTCTCAGCTTGGGATTTCCTGAAACACTGGATTTTAGCTTAGTTTCATCTTAAAACATCCAAAAGTTATATTTTTTCTACCTTGATTCAATGAAAATAAGATAGAAAATGAATGTAGTGCTCAAATACACAAAGTGTGTCAATTTTGCATTTTCTCGCTGAGATAAAGCTTTTTTGGTCTCTCAGCTTGGTATTTCTTGACACAGTGGATTATAACTTTGTTTCAGCTTCAGACAACCAGAACTTATTGTTTTCTAAGTTGTTTGATAGTAAATAATGTAAAATTAATAATATAATTTTGAACACTCAGAGTCAGTCAATTTGGCATTTTCTTGCTGAGATAAAGCTTTTTTGGTCTCTCAGCTTGGGATTTCCTGAAACACTGGATTTTAGCTTTGTTTCAGCTTCAGACAACCAGAACTTATTGTTTTCTAAGTTGTTTGATTACATTATTTTCTATCTTATTTTCATTGAATCAAGGTAGAAAAATATACTTTGTGAATGTCTGAAGCTGAAATAAAGCTAAAAGCCAGTGTTTCAGGAAATCCCAACCTGAGAGACCAAAAAAGCTTTATCTCAGCGAGAAAATGCCAAATTGACTGACTCTGAGTGTTCAAAATTATATTATTAATTTTACATTATTTACTATCAAACAACTTAGAAAATAATAAGTTCTGGATGTCTGAAGCTGAAATAAAGTTATAATCCAGTGTTTCAGGAAATCCCAACCTGAGAGACCAAAAAAGCTTTATCTCAGCGAGAAAATGCCAAATTGACTGACTCTGAGTGTTCAAAATTATATTATTAATTTTACATTATTTACTATCAAACAACTTAGAAAATAATAAGTTCTGGATGTCTGAAGCTGAAATAAAGTTATAATCCACTGTGACAAGAAATACCAAGCTGAGTGACCAAAAAAGCTTTATCTCAGCGAGAAAATGCAAAATTGACACACTTTGTGTATTCAGCATTACATTCATTTTTTTATCTTATTTTCATTGAATCAAGGTAGAAAAATATACTTTGTGAATGTTTTAAGGTGAAACTAAGCTAAAAGCCAGTGTTTCAGGAAATCCCAACCTGAGAGACCAAAAAAGCTTTATCTCAGCAAGAAAATGCCAAATTGACTGACTCTGAGTGTTCAAAATTATATTATTAATTTTACATTATTTACTATCAAACAACTTAGAAAATAATAAGTTCTGGATGTCTGAAGCTGAAATAAAGTTATAATCCAGTGTTTCAGGAAATCCCAACCTGAGAGACCAAAAAAGCTTTATCTCAGCGAGAAAATGCCAAATTGACACACTTTGTGTATTCAGCATTACATTCATTTTTTTATCTTATTTTCATTGAATCAAGGTAGAAAAATATACTTTGTGAATGTTT